>JABUQX010074043.1:0-10000 GCA_015478945.1 Trachelipus rathkii | reverse complement strand
TCTGAATCTTCTCACTTTCGTAGTGTATTTTCTCTTATTTTCAAGAACTGAATATTCTTTACAAGATATGATTTCCGGTGATTGATTATTAGGATTATTTATAATGTAAGGATATTTTATATTTTATTTAGTTTTATTTTTTTTTTGAATATTCATCTCGCCATCCAAATTTTCTTTCTTTGACATTTAAAATGTGATGCCAAGACCCACCCATGATGTTGATTATTCAACCAGTGTGGCCACTTCTTTGTGAGCCGTGGTGGTCCTTCTTCATTGATCATATATATAGTAGTATAGCATATATATATATATATATATATATATATATATATATATATATATATATATATATATATATATATATATATATATATATATATATATATATATATATATATATATATATATATATATATATATATTTATATATGAAACAGATAGTAAAATTCTTACTCTTTCATATCCTTTATTTCGAGAGAAAGTAAATGAAAAGACCATGGACTCTCTGTATTAGGAAAATAAAATTAAATATAAAGAGTTTGGACATTCGGGCATCAGAACAGTGAAAAAGAGAACTGTCTACTTCTCTTCACGGTCGGCTATAAAAAGAAGAATATATTCTGTTGGTTGGAACTGTTTTAAAAAAGCGACGTTTAAATGAAGAAAATTGTGTAGAGGAAGTAAGTTTATATATATATATATATATATATATATATATATATATATATTTATATATATATATATATATATATATATATATATATATATATATATATATATATATATATATATATATATATATATATATATATGCTTTCTTTCGACTTTTGTCATGTTCTGCTTTTTCTGATGCATGTAACACACCTTAACTCCCATTCTTGGGAAAATAGAAGGAAGATGAAGAATATATATAAGAGTATATATATATATATATATATATATATATATATATATATATATATATATATATATATATATATATATATATATATATATATATATATATATATATATATATACAGGGTGATTCAAAATTATGGTAAAAATTTTTGGTAACTGATAAGAAATGCAAAAATAAAGGTAAAAGTTCCTATAAAGGTATGACGTAATGTGCTTAGTTTTCCGTCTGGCTGTCTGTATGTGTTTTTACTAAATATCTTGTATCTACGAAACCAAGTAAGTTACAAACTCTAAATTTAAAAATGGCGGACGTTAAAAGTATTTGAAGAACGAATAACTCATTCGGAATAGGAGGTGTAAATAAACATATTATTATTGTATGATAGGTTTAATTTGCACAACATAAACACACTGTTTCTAAAGCACCTACAATGATATCAAAAGACCAAAGATGATGTTGAAAATGACCCCCGTTGTTCCCAAACGCACGTTGTCCTGGCGTCTTCTCATCGATTGTCGGACCCGTTCATATAAATATTCCAAGAGTCTGTTTGATCGTTTCAATTCTGTTCATAATCCTTAATCGTGGGTCTTCTTCAACGGTGTCGATTGGAGAAGAATATACGTATACCAAGGTCTTTAAATGTCCCCAAAGGTAATAATTCAAAGGATTTAGGTCTGGTGACCTTGCTGGCCACGGAACTGGGGCCGCCTCGACCTATCCATTGATTGGGAAAGGTCTCATTCAGGTTTTCACGAACTGCAGCACTAAAGTATGCAGCCACCATGCATAAACCACATGTTTGGCGCAACTGAAGAGGTACATCATCAAACAAGGTACGGAGCTCATGTTTCAAAAAGTTTAAGTAGATTATGCCATTAAGCCTGGGAGGAAGCTCGAACATAAGTACATGATCATGTAAAATTCCTGCCCAAATGTTTACTGAAAACTGATGTGAACGATTCTGTTTAATGGCATGAGGATTCTCGTCTGCCCAAATGTGTTAGTTATGAACGTTAACGATAGCTGTTCTTGTAAAGTGAGCCTCGTCGGTAAATAAAACCTTCGTTAAAAAGTTTGGGTCAATACATTTGTTCAAAACCCACAATAACAACACGAGGAGCATAGTCACGTAATAGAGTATGCACCTGATGGACGCGGTACGGGTGTAATTGCTCGTGTAGTAACCTCCAAATACTAGATTGGTTCGAATTAAACTGTAGTGGCAATTCTCGCTTGCTCTTATCAGGGTGCTCAGAAATTTCATTAAGAACTAATTCTTCTAAATCAACAGTCCTAGTAGATCGGGGTCTGTCTGCATTAGTGTGCTCTTTGGACTTCAAATACCCTGTTTCAGACAGGCGTTGATGAATAGTGGCAAAAAACCTTGCGCTTGGACAAATTTGTTTGGGATATTTCTCTTGGTACAAAAGTCCTGCTGCAGAACTATTGCAGCGTGCCATCCCATACATTAGATGCATGTCAGCTTGCAGTTCAGAGTATGAATACACTTGGTAATTACGTTCCATATTCATTAACGAAAGAAACACGTAAGAGACACGCACAGTCAATGAGTTACATTGTAATGCGTAACTCAAAGAGACGGTGCATTTATTGCAGGGTTGGGGATTTTTTGGATTTTTTGAGAAAAAAATCAATTTGATTTTTGGGATTTTGAGATTCGTGATGTCAATATAGATTTGTAAACAAACTTTTTTTTAAAGTTTGATAGAGTATTATTTTTATTTCTATTTATTATTGATTATTTATTTATTATATATATAGTATTATTATATATATATATATATATATATATATATATATATATATATATATATATATATATATATATATATATAGTATATAGTTATATATATATATATATATATATATATATATATATATATATATATATATAATATATATATAAATATATATATATATATATATATTATAATATAGAAAAATATATATATATATTATTTGTAAAGGTATTACATAGCAATTTTATGGGGCTCGAGCTGACGGGGGAACACAGGGGGACGTTTTCCATACCCTGCAGGGGAGGGGCGGAGGAACCCCTGCGACACCCAAATACCAAAGAGCGGGGTTCTCCCTATATATATATATATATATATATATATATATATATAGATATATATATATATATATATATATATATATATATATATATATATATATATATATATATATATATATGTTATATATATGGTGAAATTCACTTTAAAACCACAATCCATATCTCTAAAAATCACAATAGCTACAAGGAAAAAGGAATACATTGTTTGAATCCTGGAAATTATCAGAAATAAAAATAAAAAATAAATAATCATATCAAAAACTACAATAGCTACAGAGAAAGCATTTTTGGAATCCTGGTAAAATTTTTTAGTTCGGAAAAATGTAAAAATAAAATAAAATAAAATATTGTTAATAATTATAGTAATATGTGAGGAGAAAGCCTATTTAGAGACTTTTTATTGGTTTACTCGTTAAAATAAATAGACTTTGTTAAATTTTTGCTTTTAACCAAAGAATTCTTAAGTACCACCGATGAGTAGGAGCCGGCTGGCCTTCCGAATCCACATGGCAGGACTTCCCTAAGGGGAGGGTCCCGAACCCATCTTGGTATTTGGGTGTCGCGGGGTTCCTCCGCTCTTTCTACGGGGAGCGGAAATGTCCCCCTGTGTGTTCTGCCTACTCGAGCCCCCGTTACTAAGCCTGTGTAATACTACAATAATATATATATATATATATATATATATATATATATATATATATATATATATATATATACTATGTCCCTGCTCCTAAAAAAATAGCCAACATTTATTTTATTTATTTATTTATTTATTTATTTTTTACATTTTCCTAACTAAAATTTTTTACAAGGATTCCAAAATGTATTCCTTTTAGCTGTAGATATTGTGTTTTTGAGATATGATATATATATATTTTTTTTTAATACAGCCTGCAATAAATTTTTACCAGGATTCCAACAATTTATTCCTTTTCTGTAGTTATTGTAGTTTTTGAGATATTTGTGGTTTTAAACTAAATATCATATATATATATATATAGTATAGTATATATATATATATATATATATATATATATATATATATATATATATATATATATATATATATATATATATATATATATATATATATAGCTATATTAATATATATATATACCACAAATATCTCAACTATCTCAAAAAACTACAATAGCTACAGGGAAAAAGGAATACATTGTTGATCCTTATAAATTTTATTGCGGAAACTGGTAAAAAAAAAAAAAATCTCTAAAAAAAAAAAAAAAGCTGAAAAGGAATACATTTTTGAAATCCTTGTAAAATTTTGTTAGGAAAATGTAAAAAATAAAAATAAAATAAAATAAATTTTTATAGTCATATACAGTATATATATAAATATATTATATATATATATATATATATATATATATATATATATATATATATATATATATATATATAGGTATATATAGTATATATATATATATATATATATATATATATATATATATATTATTTAAAGGTATTACACGGCAAATGTAGGCTCAAGAGCCGAAGGGACACAGGGGGGACGCTCCATACCCTGTAGGATTTATAAAACCCGACACCCAAATACCAAAAGAGCGGGGGTTCCGGGACCCTCCCCGGAGGGGGAATTAGTCCTACCTCGTAGTTCCTCGGAAGCAATGAGAGACCCCGGCTTCTCCATCGGTGCGGTATACCTCTTTGGGGTATTCTTAAAGGGAAAAAGCAAAATTTAAAAGAAAGTCTATTTATTTTAACGAGTAACCAACAAAGGTCTCTAAATAGGCTCTAA
Source organism: Trachelipus rathkii (assembly GCA_015478945.1). Classification (NCBI taxonomy): domain Eukaryota; kingdom Metazoa; phylum Arthropoda; class Malacostraca; order Isopoda; family Trachelipodidae; genus Trachelipus; species Trachelipus rathkii. The sequence goes on along the minus strand of JABUQX010074043.1, from coordinate 5,224 downwards.
TCATATTACTATTATTAACAATAATTTTTTCATTTTTTCATTTTTACATTTTCCTATCTAAAATTTTTTACCAGATTCTAAAAATGTAATCCTTTTCGCTGTAGCTAATGTAGTTTTTGAGATTGTTTTTTTTATTATTACATTTTCCGCACTAAAATTTTCAGCATTCCAGCAATGTATTCCTTTTCCCCAGCTGCTGTAGTTTTTGAGATATGGATTGAGATATTTATGGTTTTAAACTGGATTTCACCATATATCAGATAGTAGTTATAGCATATATGTTATATTATAGTTATATATATATATATATATATATATATATATATATATATATATATATATATATATATATATATATATATAAAGAATATATATATATATATATATATATATATATATATATATATACATATAGACTCAGCTCCGGAAAGCATCAATGCGTATGTCGACATGAAGACACACTATTATTATTATTATTATTATTATTATTATTATTATTATTATATAATAAAATAATAATGATAATAATAATAAATATTATTATTATTATTATTATTATTATTATTATTATTAATATCATAATTTAATTTATAATATTGTAAATTCTTTTTTAGTCAACAAGTTTACGCGTACATAGCCATTGGGAGTCGGGAGTCGGGAGTCGATTGTTGCTAAAATCGACTCTGGGAGTCGTGAGTCGGTTGTTTTTAAATCGACTCTGGGGAGTCGGAGTCGGGAGAGTCGATCTATTTTTCTCGACTTCATTTCGATATATATATATATATATATATATATATATATATATATATATATATATATATATATATATATATATAAGTATATATATATATATATATATATATATAGTATATATATATATATATATATATATATATAAGAGTTATATGTTATATATATATATATATATATATATATATATATGTAGCAGGTTTTTCTTTCTTTCTACAAGATGATGAGCTTCATTGAAAATGCTTAAATATGCTTTAAATCCTTGTACTGAAGAAGAGATTACATATTTGGAAAATGATGCCTGGTGTGCATTCCGTAATGTGGTTCAGAGATTTTTAAAATTGCAAAGATCCAAATTACAAAACAGCTGATAAATGCTCATTGATTGTTATAAAAAAAGGATGCCGTATGTCATTAAAGTTTTTTTTTTTTTTTACAGTTGTTACCACTTCACTCACGGGCGGAGCCCCATTCAAGGAGGGGGTGTTACACGCCCCAGAAGCCCACCAACTAACCTAATTACGCAGATGAGCACTGACGCAAGCTTTGAAGTGAGGGAGATTAAATTCAGCAGGAAACACAGAAGATGGAAGAGAATTCACAGAACAGAGGTGGCAGCAAGGAAAGAAGGAAACACCTCAGCGAATTAGCCTGGGGTTACCAATATCCACACAAAACTCATGCGCACACACACCCTTTGTGCTACGCGGGCGTCGTAGAGGGTGGTGGTACGCGAGTGATGTTCCCTCGGCACCCGCCGCTGTGGTACCTATAGAAAAGCAGAGGCACCAACACTGCAAACATAAAGGGTCAAGTGAAGTAGAAAGTACGGAACAGTTTATAAGTCTTTTGGGCCTTTGATTCGACCCTGTCCAAAAGCCGTGTGAAACCAGAGCCCCCAGATGAGAGCAGTACTCCATAGCCAAGGTCGGAGACCCTTGTACAGCTGGAGTAACTGAGAAGAGGAAAAAGTCTCGCAGTCTAAACAGAATTCCCAGTTTCTTTGAGGCCGCCCTAGCAACCGTTGTGATGTGGAGGTTTCCAAGACATTTTTGTTTATGTTAAGGCCAAGGATGTTTATATTGTCAACAGGAGAGACGAGAGAATGTCGAAAGAGATAGGAAAGTTGGAAGGTGTTTTAGAAAGGGAGATTTGTAGAAGTTGTTCTTAAAGAATTAAATTTAACAAGGATGAGACAACCTCACTGGAAACTTTATCCAGATCTGCGAGAATAGAATCGGAAAAATTAAGACGAGAGGCAACGGTGTGTAAGCAAAGTGGGAGTGGGAATTGAAATGAGTTAAAGAATGAAGGGTCGAGTCATCGGCATATGAGTGGATATAATTAGATGTGTAGGTGAGAAGATCATTAATGAAAAGTAAGAATAAAGTAGGAGAGATAAGACAGAACCCTGAGGAACACCAATAGCTGACAGTGTAAAGAAGAAGTAGTCGCCCTGTCAACAATATTGATTATCTATCCATAACACACTGTCACGATAACGGCTCAAACTGTGTTCCATACCTGGTCAAATGCTTTGGATATGTCAAGCGCCGCCACAGTCTTTCCATAGTTCCTAAGGGCGGAAAACCATAAATCAGTAAGATAGGAAAGTTATCGCCAATAGACCTCGAGCGCCGAAAGCCGTACTGGCATTGAAAGAAGTGAATGAGATTCAGATGATCTAAGAAATGAGTTGAGAAGGGTTTCAAAGATCTTAGATAGAATGCCAAGTGAGAGCTATAGGCGATAGTAGAAGGATCAGAGCGGCTACCTTTTCGAACTGGTTGGACATGTGCGTGCATAAAAAATAGCGAGGGGAGGGGCCAGCACGGAATCACACTCTTAAAACCTGTGAAGCAATGCCATCCGCCACCCGCCTCCTAATAGATTTCTGGAGCCCATGCACCCGATCAAATGTAATCACAGGCAGAGGCATAGGACACCTGAGAGGAGAAGGAGGAGGAAGAGGAATGCCAGAATCATCCAGGGTTGAGTTAGAGGAAAATAGTAGGCCGAAGAGATTTGGCCTGGAGAATTGTCAGAACCATCAGAACGAATGAGAGGAGGAAAGGTAGATTTACAGAAGTTGTTAGAGATGTTTTTGGCAAGAGGCCAGAAAGATTTTTCAGTAGGAGATCCAAGGAGGTTAGCGCACTTTCGTTTGATGAAAGCCCGCTTTGCTCGTCGAAGAGTATCCCTGCAACGATTTCTAGCTGAATGAAAATTAGCAAGAGTGATAAGAGAACGAGAATTTTTCCATTCCCGATTCGCACTGTCTCTAGCCTGAATGGCCAGAGAACAAGTATGATCGAACCATGGATTATGAGGAGAGAAAAATTTAGTTGAAGAATGGACCTGTTCATCCCATCAACGATTACAGCTCCCACCTTGTCGGCAGAAGCTGAAGCGTCACCAGAGTCAAAGCAGTCATTCCAATTATAGTTAGCGTAGAAGCAACGCAAGGCCCCCAATCGATATTTACAATGCGTTATTTACCCTCGCATTTGGACTTTTTTCGAGAGAATTTAGATGTAAGTGAAGAACATGGTGGAAGATTTCACAAGGATATTCAGACAATGGAAAGGCGATACCAGGGACGTTGGGATAGTGTCATGATGGGTGATTATATGTTTGTTTTGATAAGAGAAGCCAAATCGATTCACAAGAGAAAAACACGATGAACAAAGCACTTTTAAATGCAAAGTAAGCATGTTTTTGGTATATTAAAGCACTGACTTATATTTTGGGGATATTAGTATGCATCTTATCAAGTAAAAAGTCTTTAAGTTACTGTTCGTAAATTTAAGCCTTCAAATAAAAAATTGTAATACGTACCTACAGGGTAAGCTCATTAACAAACCTTAAAAAATTCCAAAACTTAAATATTGCAATAACTCAAAATATCTTTGATAGAAAAAAATGAAGGTCATTTCTGTGTTCAGCGTCAAAAAATATATAAGATTCAATAAAAAAATAAAAAGAAACATTTTTTCTTACATAGTGTTATTGAATCTGAAAGTTTCTTATAATTCTTCACCCAAAAAGTAAGAAGTGTCGGCCAAATTAACCGATACCCGCAAAAAAGGCCGATACTATCGGTACATCCCCAATATATATAAATATATATAATATATATATATATATATATATATATATATATATATATATATATATATATATATATATATATATATATATATATATATATATATATATATATATATCGATATATATAGCCTATATATATATATATATCCATAAATATATATATATATATATATATATATATATATATATACTTGCCATTTATTCTTATTTTATTTATTTCTTTCTAGCTCTCTACTTTATTTCTTTACTCTTATAATGCATATAAATATTAATATATTGTAATTTTTAGAGCGCTGTGGCCTTCTATTACAATTGCTTCTGTCCAAAAAGAAAATAATTTTTTTTTTTGATCTGTAACATAATTAGGAATACAAGTTTATGCATAATAATGTTACCATGCATCTTTCTTTTCAAACTATATATACTTATATGGTTCATTTTCATTTCTTTTCTATATGAAAATGTTTTTATTATCATAAACATATTTCAGGAACCATATATTGACTTGGAAGCTCCATACATACTGTTTACAACGGAGGACAATTTCAATAAAGAAATAGCATGTGTAACGGAAGCGAGAACATTTGCGAAGTTTCACAAACTTTTTGAAAAATTTTCTTGTGGTGGACGTTCTTCCAAATGCTCAAAAAGCTTCTGGTAGTAGAAGAATTATATTACATTTATAACCCATGAAAATAATAAGTTTTATATATATATATATATATATATATATATATATATATATATATATATAAATATATATATATATATATATATATATATATATATATATATATATATATATACAAATAAATATAAGTAAAGTTTAAGAAATAAGCACCTTCTTTGGAAATATTTATGGAAATTTCTGCCCTTAGAAAGCTAGTAGTTACACAGATGTTTTCAATTTTAAATAATAAGTGTTAATTTCAAGATCAAATTTGTGATATTAATTAGAATTTTTTCGAGTTGCCGACGGTGTTTAAATTTAGGATGAATAAAAGTTTGTGAAGTGCAATAAATTTATATAGTAACTGTATATAAGGGCAGAAATTTCCATAAATATATATGCTATATATATATATATATAAATATATATATATATATATATATATATATATATATATATATATATATATATATATATATATATATATATATATATATATATATATATATATATATATATATATATATATGTATATAGCTTTGAAGTGCTATATTCAAAATATATATATATATATATATATATATATATATATATATATATATATATATATATATATATATATGAAGCGGCACGAAAACTTAAAGCGTTTCACGATAAATGCGAAACGGTTAAACACCACTCTAACGAAGTACG
>JABUQX010074042.1:17500-20000 GCA_015478945.1 Trachelipus rathkii | reverse complement strand
ATTGAGATTAGGGTAATCTTATGAAGTATCGATATTTTTCCGATAATCGTTTTTTATCATATCTTTCGTCCCCATGTAAAACCAGTAAAATACGGCTGCCAAATTTCTCTCATATATAAATATATTCAATGTTGAGAATTTTTTTTATTGTTTATATCCGGTTTAGGACCCCCTTAACCCATTAATGCCCAGCGTATGTTTAATCATACGCAATATATAACTTTACTAAAAAAAAAATTTAAAATATTCCACTATCTGTTTCAATGCAGTTTATGCAATTTTTTTCAGAAATATATTGTTTCTAGTGATACAAATCATTTTTTTCATCCTTAGACCATTTCAACAAAGAATATAAGCTTTTATCTTAGTAACAAATTTTTTGTCATGCAGGAGAGGTGACCTATGGTGGGTTTTGAGTTTATATTTATAAAAAAATAAGTGTTCCTAAGTTAATGTTTATTTTATATCAATTTGGAATGATTAATCTTTGATATGAAATTGATAATATTGAATAACATAAAGATTCAAACATTTTATATTGCATTGATTTCTAGGCTGTATGATATATCATACGCTGGGAAGTATATATATACAAATATATATTTATATAGGCTTTCTCTCTCACACCCTTTTTCATTCTATTTTTTCTTTCTTTCTATTCTTATATTATATATATATATATATATATATATATATATAATATATATAATATATATATTATATATATATATATATAATATATATATATATATATATTATGAGTATATATATATATATATATATTATATATATTCATAGACTGTTTATAATATGATTATTTTATATATTTCCCAGTAAATCACATCCAGAGTAAAGTTCGATATTGAGAGAGATACTGAAGAAATATTGAACATCCTTGAAAGTTATGAGCATTCAGAAAGTGTGGCTTCTGAAATAGATGAAGCAGAAGAGATTGAAGTCGTCCTTTTTCCACCCAACGATGGCCAAGACTGATAAAGATGATGCCAATAGTGATGACGAATCATTACATACTATCAGAGATATTGGCAAAGGTGTACTGTCCCAACGAGCTGAGCTTCGAGCAATCCGTAAAGATAAGAAGAGAGATATTGATGTGGATGTCGATGTAGTTCCCGAAGATCTTCCTAGTACTTCGAGAAAACAGTGTGTTTCAACTGGTATAAAAAGACAAAAAATGTCCCGTAACTGGGTTTCTAGAAAGTTGAAGACATCGTCTCAAATATATAAGGTGTGTGAAACAAAGAAAGAGCCAGCAATTATAAAAAATATCAAAGTAAGCAATGGTAAACCCATTGACATTTTTAAATTATACTTTACTGAGGAATTTATGATTCATATATGTAAAGAGACTGTCAAATATGCATCTCAGAAGGGTGAGCCGCAGTTCACTCTGTCTATAGAAGAGCTATACCAGTATTTTGGTATCCTTCTATTGCCAGGGTATATTAAAATGTCATCATGAAGAATGTATTGGGAGACTCGTCCTGATTCAAATAATGCAGTACAGTGCAGTGCAGTGCAGTGCGTTATGCAGTGGAAGAGAAAGCAAGTGGAATCACACTCGTCAGGTGGAATGACAATGACCAAGTTACAACGGTAACGAATTCGAAAGACAAAGGAATATTTGCAATAGGAAGTTGCAAGAGATGGAAGAGAGGTGAACGCAAGCAAGTAGTGGTGGTTCCTCAGCCTAATATTGTCAAAATATACAACAAACACATGGAAGGAGTTGACCTCTTTGATAAAATGAGGGCCTTTTACAGAATACGAATTAGATCAAAAAAGTGGTATTGGCCCATATTTCGATTTTGCCTAAATGGAAGCATAATAAATTTCTGGATGTTATATCGCTATGTTTATAAGGGGATTCCTCTCTTAGAATTCACAAGACAAATTTTAATCGCCTTGCTCTCTGCACCTTATATACAGAAACCACGGAGTGTTAAGCCTAAAACAATAAAACAAGTTAATGATGTAACGCGATTTGATGGCAAAGATCATCTGGTCCATATAAATGACACGCAAAGGCGGAGCAATGTCTGGCAAATGTGCCAAATTTGTGTGCGTCAAATGTAATGTAGGGCTTCATCCTGATACATGTTTTCTTATGCTTCACCAAAAGTAACACTTTTTGCTCAATATATGAAATATTAGTTATAATATAGAAATTTTCATACAGTGTTTCATTTTCCAAAAATTGTATATATTTGTAAACCTTAATTCCCAGTGTATGATATATCATACAGCCTAGAAATCAACGAAATGTTCAGAATTTACTTCTGAGAAAAATCTAGTACACTCCAGGGACCAAAATTACCAATATACCTAGCTTTCATAAAAAAATTCAAACTTTTTTACTCTCGGGCATTAATAGGTTAAGTTTAGGTTATGATAAGTCTTGTTAAATATGCACAGAAAATCTTTGTCTACTTAAAAAAAGAACTTATCATAACCTTACTGATTTTTGGAACGTAAAAAG
>JABUQX010074042.1:5000-7500 GCA_015478945.1 Trachelipus rathkii | reverse complement strand
AACAAAGGTGGGAATATCTTAGAGGGAGGCAATACTACTGAAGTTGAAATAATAGGAACGTGTCTGTGATTGCACCAACAACTTGGTGTGCAGCAAGCAATGAAGATAAGGATGAGTTTCACAATATTTAAGGTGATGAAGTGTTAAACTATTTAAATCATTTTGTTTAATCTATCATTAACTGTCTGATTTTACGAAAAGAAAATATTTACCAATTATTTAACAATTTAATTATTTACTATGTAGCACAATTTTGCGAAGAGAAATTTTCCAAAAGAAAGATATGTAGGATCACAGTGAAATGCTAGATTCTGTGATAAGAAGCGATTAAAAACGTTACAATAAATGATACAATTTAGAGAAGTTTCTAAAGCAATTGTTGAAGCTTTCGGGAGCATGAGATGGATCAAGATATTGAACCTTCTTCAAAAGCTTTAAATCTTTTTAAATTTATAATCACGAGCGAATTTGTTATAAGTTCAATTATGATATCAACTTTATTCTCCTTCACTATTCCATTCTGTAATACATTGCAGGTCCCATCATAAGTTTGGACAGCAACTGCTTTTAATATTCTTGATAATATATTATATTACTATATATATATAATATATTTAAAATAATATATATATATATATATATATATATATATATATTATATATATATATATATATTATATAATATTTATATATATAATTATATTATTATATATATATAGGTTTGTTAAATATTGCATCATCGCAATTTATTTAGATCTAAACCGCAAATAAAGTGGAAGGTAAAGAGATTATGCCTCTCCGGGATTGGAAACACCGCATGTGCGAAATGAGCACCAATATGCTCGATGCTTTACGACTGAGCTATTCCCTCAACCCAAAAAAGTTGAGATCAAGAACAGTTTTTAAAGCAATCTAGTTCCCTTCAAGGCGACATCAACCAGGTGTCCAGCCTGTCCTATCCCTCGTTTTAATAATACGTAGTTGTTAAATATTAGCATTAATTGGCAATTATTATTTAGAACTAAACGAAAGAACATAAAGTGGGAAGATAAAGATTACGGCCTTCTCCGGGATTGAACCACCGCATGTTGCGATATGAGGACAATATGGCCGATGCTTTACGACTGAGTATCCATCACCAAAAAAGTTGATCGAAGAGCAGTATTTAAAACAATTCGAGTTCCCTTCAAAGGCAACAATCACCAGGAATAGTCCAAGACCAGTCCTATCCCTCATATCTCTATTAAATAATATGTATTTATTAAATATATATATATATATATATATATATTATATATATTATATATATATATATATATATATTTAGTATATTATATATATATATATATATAAATATATATTATTAATACTATATATATAATATAATAATAATATATATAATATATATATATATATATATAATTATATTATATATTAATATATGTATATATTATATACTATATATATATATATTATCATTATATATAATATAAATATACATATATATATATACTTATATATATATACTATATTATATATATATACTCTACATATATTACATATTATATATATATATATATATAATATATATTATAATAATACTAATATATATATATAATATATATTATAATATATATATTATATATATATATAATATATAATCTATACTATATATATTCATATATATATATATAATATGATATATATATATATGGAACATTAAAAAAGGCGAAATAAAAGAAAAAATATTAGAAAGAAAAGTCTTGGTTTATCGACAGCGGCGCTAAGTGAGGATTTGCGAAATAATGTCGATAAATTTTTAAATTAATCTAAATTAATTTAATTTGGACGAAGCTTTCTATTTGTTTCATTGTCGAGTAAGAACACCATTTTCATAAGTACTCTCCAAAATATTGATGTTTGCCCAATCGCAAATTGTTAATATATCATACTATATATATATATTATATGATATATACTATATATATATAATAATATACACTATATATATTTATATATATATATATATATGATATATATATATATATATATATTATATATATATACTATATATATAAAATCTACTAATATCTATATATAAATATATTAATATATAAATATATATACTATATATATATATACTATATATATATATTACTAATATATATATAATATATATATATATAAATTATATATAAATACTAATATATATTAATTATTAGTATAATATATATATATTATAATATATATATATATATATATATATAAATATATATTATATATTTTATTATATATAATATATATATATATTATAGTATATATTATATATTTATATTATATATATACCTATATATATAGAGAGAGAGAGAGATGAGAGATAGAGACGAGAGAGAGAAAGGAGAAGAGAGAGAGAGAGATGAGAGAGGGAGAGAGAGAGAGAGAGAAGGAGATGGGAGGAGAGAGAGAAGGAGAGAGAGTGAGAGTTGTCTATATTATATAT
>JABUQX010074042.1:0-2500 GCA_015478945.1 Trachelipus rathkii | reverse complement strand
ACATACAACCAATTCTTGAGTTATTCGACGTTATTAAAAGATAAACGATCATAACATGAGAACAGGGTGGGCAAGCGCAACTAGCATAGTAGATGACCGTTCAATAAAGCTGCGGACACTTCTAGACCGCTTTATTACTGCAATAAGCCTTCAGGTACAGAAGGAGTATGTTCATGCTTCCCTAGCAGGTACAGATTCCGTTAGACAATGACTTGCTGAACAAAATTATAACTCTCATAAATCAGCAACAGGCCCTAGAATATCCGTGATGCATGGCAGAGCCTGATTATTATTTGCAATGGAATGACTTGACAAAAGTTTTATCTACGGACGGATCTAGATTTTCCCTCTATAGCTCGTACCAACGTCCTAGAGTGTGTCAACGGCCAAATGAAACACATGCTGCATGTAACACATTAGACATATAGCACATCATAAGGAGAAGGATTCGTAATGGTGTGGAGTGCGGTTTTTCTGACGGCGTAAAGAGATTTGGGTTATTGATGGTGATCGGCTAAATGCTGAACGCTACATTACTAACATCATAGACAAATATTTTGTCCTAATTGCAGCTTTCATTGGAGATGGATTCAATCTAATGAAGAATAATGCCAGACCACACGCAGGTTTAATAGTCCATGAATATTTAAATGATGTGACATTAGAAACTTTAATTGAACAGCCGACACTCCAGACCTCAATCCCACAGAATATGTTTGGAAACATGATGGAACGAAGAGTTGGAGAACATCACCCATCATCACTTACTCTGAATAAACTTCATTAAGGTCTTGTAGATGCCTAGAAAAATTTTGTGAAGCTGTAATTTGTAGCAGGAGTGGACATACACGGCATTAAGGAGATTGTACATTACACACGGCGGTATTACACACGGTATTAAGGAAATTGTGCATAACTGTAAAAATGAATTTCTATGCAGCATTGTTTATTTTCTACCTCTACAATTTAATCCGTTTTCGTGTATTGTTAGAATATTGTCTGCAATTTGAACAATTTGTAATCAAATATGTTTAATATAACTTTAATGTATATCAATGATTTGCCCTAGATACAACAATTTAACATATTTAAAATTTAAACCCCACAATGCGTCAATGCATTTATGCGTTAATAACATATATATATATATATATATATATATATTTATATATATATTATATATATAAAATATTACTATATATATATATATATATATATATATATATATTATATATATTATAATATATATATATATATTTATATATATATATATACGTATATACTATATATATATTATATATATAGTATATATATATATATATATTATATATATTATATATATATATACTATTATATATATATATATATATATATTATATATATATATATATATATATATATATAATCTTTAACGTCTTCAATCACGAAGAACTGTAGTTGTATCATGTGCACAGTATGCGCAATTAATAAGTATATTGAGGTTATTAACTTGGGTATATTATTTAACACATTGTCTGCTTAGCATTACTTATTCATTACCTAATTCCAAATAGGAAATTTATCTTTTTCATCAGCTGATTCCCCAGATGCTCTGAATATTAGCTTATTTGATCATTAAATTTATTATATCTATTGAAGATTAAATGTATAATCATTACTCATTATTATTATATATTATTATTATTTTACTTTCTTTTCATAGTGTAATGAATTTTAATTTTTATAGGTACGAAGTCAAGAGACGAAACATTAATCGCAATGATGATATTTCTATTCAATTATTTTTAGAGTTTATATTGATTAAATTTTAAATTCATTTTTCTTCTTTATCCTTTATAGAAAATCCATGTAACATTATTTTATAACATTGTATATTTTTTTGTGTCAGTTATTTATTATTAAAAATTAATTATCTTTTTCGAAGGTATTATAACCATCCTTTTCAATGAATTATTCCAATATTCTTCATCGATATTTTTTTTTTTTTACACATTGAAGCGAAATATTCATTCAATGGTCGTCGGGGCTTTAAAATACGTCTTTAAAAAGAAAAGGTTCTTTCTGAGAAATAAAAAAAAAAAAAGAAAAAAAGAAATCTCTTTGCCCTTATCAAGAAAGTTGTTTCTTGCGAGAAATAATAATAGAAGCCAACCGTTGAATCGATATATTGATATTTATTAATAAATTGTTCTATAATTCTATTCAATAGTCTTAATAATCATAATCCTATTTAAGGTTTAAAATTTGGCACGGTTGCAACACTTGATTAGCTAATAAGGTGATAACTATTTGAAATTTTAATTTAATGCTTAGTAGTTTAATATTCATTTCGAAAATAAATTAGTTATTAGTGATCATGAAATAAGATTATTTAAAAATAACTTGAACCACACACACACACACACACACACACACACACTCACACACAACAACACACACACACCACCACCACAACACACACACACACACACACACCACACCACCAGCATATCTCTCTCTT
>JABUQX010074041.1:42500-45491 GCA_015478945.1 Trachelipus rathkii | reverse complement strand
TCGTTCCACATCGCGTTATGGACGAGCATTACGTCCAGTGGTTCGCTTTTCACCTTAATCACTCACGACGCTCCTCTGTTCGAAGGGGAGCTATATTACCTTCTCTTTCTTCCTTTCCATTATTGTCGTCCTACCTCTCACGTGACCTAAAATCTTGCTTCCTATTGGCCAACGAATTCGCCATCTTCGTCTCAAGAAGCATTTCAGAATCTCTCCTTTTTTAGTGTCCAAACCACTTATCTTATCAAGTTTATTCGCAAAAGACATTTCACAAACTGTTTAACGAGCACCACTGATTTCTTTGTGCTCTTAGAATCCTCTGTGTAACCTTTGTCTCGAATGGTACAAAGTGAGTAATTTCGCCTTATTTTCTAAGGCCTAATTTTTGTGCTATTCAGTATCGAAAATAATTCTTTGTTATAATATTTAGTGAAAAACATTTAGTGAAAATTTATCTTTATTGTGCCTTACATTATTTAGATTTTAAATTACTTTTTAATATTTTATTCACGTATACAGCGAAGCTATGCGCAAATTTTTATTAATTAAAATATAATTGTCTACCCTAAATAGAGATCTTAATCATAAATAGAGAACGCACTATTTTATGCGTAACTTTTATATTTCATACTGTAATCTCATTATTATTATTATTATTATTATTATTATTATTATTATTATTATTATTATTATTATTATTATTATTATTATTATTATATTGTTAATGTTATACAATATATTAATTATGTTTATTATTCTGTTAATATAGATTTTGACAACCGAAAACGAGTTTTGTTACTACAGCCTTCTGAAAATTCAGTTACGTCCCTGAACGTAACATTGATGACCTGGAGTGAGTGCTGACGTTGTTACATATCCCAGCATTCCTGGAATCCTCTCTCGTATCAACAGAACACACACGGATCCGCAACCTGAAGCAGGAAATCCATTTATTATATAATTATAAATATTTAATATTATATTACGATACAAATTTTAAATAATATCTGGGTGAATTCTGGCCCAAATTATCATTTTCAAATAATTTTTTTTACATTATTTTAGCCCGTACAAGCGGCTACTATATATTTTTTATCATCCTTTATATACCTTTTTGTAGTATTTAGTGTGTTATTTGGTCTCTGACCATTATTTGTATAATATTTAGCGTGTGCAAATCGCATCTTAGGCACAATTTTTTTTGATCTCGTAATATTGTCTTCAAAAATTTTTATTACTATTTTACATTTTTAATATCATAATTATGTCCCCTCCTGACGCTGCAAATACTGAAAATATGAATGTTATTTCCCAACAGCCTGCTTCAGACAGGGAATCATCTAGTGTATATACCGGTAAGTTCATTAACAATGACCTGGATCTCACATTTACGCTGCTCGAGCTCCAGCTCGAAACAACCACCGAACCTGCCCGATTTCGGGCCCTCTTAAATATATTACCAGTTCACGTCTTGCAGCGCTTGGACGTTTTACCCTCCTTACATTCCCACAACCAGCCCTACAGCCAACTGAAATCCGAACTTTTAAACCGGCTGGGGGAAACCGATGCCGAAAAAGTAAAAAAACTTTTGACTGGTGGCTCTCTTGGAGACCGTCTGCCTTCAGTACTGCTATCAGATATGCTAAATCTCCTTGACGGTCCTCCCGTAGGTAATTGTATACACATTGTTCGCCATCTCTTTCTACAAAAACTTCCCACAGAGATGCAACTGCGTTTAGCAACGGTCGATCCTAACTGTTCATTGCAAGAGCTCGCTACTTATGCAGATAGGGTTTGTAAAGCGAAACCTCTTCCGACAGCAGACATACCATCACAAGTTTCGCACATCACGGATCCCACCAGCAATAATAACATACCACCAGCGTCTCTTTCGCATGTAAATGAGTCGGTTAATGCCATTCAACACCCACCTGCCACAGAATACGCTTACATTGTATCACAGCTTCAGGTCTTACAAAACACTATCATGGATTTAACAAATCGAATGCGTGCATTGGAGGCGCGTTCAACTGTACCTCCTCCTTCCCCTCCCATCCTCAACAACAATATCCTTATCCTCAACAACAGTATCCTCATCCTTCATCCTCTCCTCATCCTTATTCACTACCTCCTTCATACCCCCAGCCCCCTCCCAATGCATCAAATACTTATTCTGCTTACAATTATGGTCATAATTCTCGTTCTCCTACTATGCAACGACGTTCATATCGTCGCTCACCTACTCCTTCGCGTCAGTTCGCCTCTTCTCCTGTTGATTCTCAGGCTTTAGTTCAGTTTCCATCACATAACCAACAGGGTATTTGTGGAAACCATCTTTACCACGTCACCCTCCCCGTCCGACCTACATGCCTGCGGATTTGGAGACTTGCTCTCATGTGTTAATTCGGCATGACTCACACCGTAGTCCGTTGCAAGCCCGTTACGACGGACCTTTCCTTGTATTAAAGCGCTACCGAAAGTTCTTTACCTTACAGAAGGGGAGCAAAGCAGAAAATATCTCCGTTGATAGAATCAAACCGGCTTACTTCGAACATGATCCCGCTTCTTCCACCACTCTTGCTCCACCTTCTGCACCCGCACCATCTACCTCTACTTCGCAAGATGATATCGACTTTATGCCCGTTCTGCCTTTTACATCAACTTGTTCTCCACCTGACCCTTTGCCAACTCCCTCAGTTATTGTCACTCCTTCGCCAGCTACTTCAGCGCCCCGCGCTACGACATCTCCGCCTCCTGTTCCAATACAGATTCCTCCTCCGAATCCAGAACCGATTCCGACTGCAACCTTACCGTCTTGTCCACCACGTTCCACATCGCGTTATGGACGAGCATTACGTCCAGTGGTTCGCTTTTCACCTTAATCACTCACGACGCTCCTCTGTTCGAAGGGGAGCTATATTACCTTCTCTTTCTTCCTTTCCATTATTGTCGTCCTACCTCTCACGTGACCTAAAATCTTGCTTCCTATTG
>JABUQX010074041.1:0-40000 GCA_015478945.1 Trachelipus rathkii | reverse complement strand
GGTTGCTATTGGCTATACAGTTGAAGAAGAGTAGTTATATAAAAAGTATATATATATATATATATATATATATATATGCCAGCGTTTGGATACATAGTTAGAGATATAGTATATATATATATATAGTAGTTAAGTTACTAGTTATAGCAGTATATGCTGGCGCATATATATATATATGTTAACAGTTATATATATATATATGCTGGTTGTTGTTATATATATATATATATTATGGATTTGCAGGAGTAAATTTGCGGATATCAGTCATTTTCGGAAAGATACTCAATCGCCGGATATCAGATTTCTTACTATCCGATTTTTGACGCCGTCATATATCAATTATTTGTTATGATTTGGCATTAAATGCATTTTTTGCTGATTTTTAATTTAATTCTTAATATATAAGGTTAAGTTATATAGGCAGTTATATAGCAGCACAGTAGTATATATATATATATATATATGATATATATATATATATATATATATAGTATATATATATATATATAGTTATGATATATAAATTGGCATAAATGATATAGTAATGATATGTATATATATATTTATATATTTATATATATATATATATATATATATATATATATATATATATA
Organism: Trachelipus rathkii; assembly: GCA_015478945.1. Lineage (NCBI taxonomy): Eukaryota > Metazoa > Arthropoda > Malacostraca > Isopoda > Trachelipodidae > Trachelipus > Trachelipus rathkii. The sequence goes on along the minus strand of JABUQX010074041.1, from coordinate 39,386 downwards.
TATATTCCGTTATAACATTTAACTGTAAGCAGATTAATTTTTTCTTCTAAAATTTCTTGAAAATAATTGCATTTTTTCTTCTACTCCAAATGTCATAAATTACCAACGTCGCTTCTGGTAAGAACTGTCCAATCAGCTCCGGTGTATCTATATGCATAAAGAGTTTCAACCTCCAAACTGCACGACGGATATATAGAGAATAGGGGATAGAGCTGATTCTCTCTTGCAGTTGGGTTTTTTGAATCCTCCTCGAAAATAGTAAAGCGTAAATTCTTTTCAATCACATATGTTTCAAGCGTTCACAATAAAAACATCCTCAAGAAACTAACATTCTTGTGTGTCCAAACTGACCCATTGTGTATATATAAACTACTGAAGCGTTTATACTTTTAAAATTCTAATTTGGCCAAAATATATTAAGATCTTGATATATTTCAAAGATTTTATTTCAAATATAATCTTTCTAGCTCCTCTTTTTTTCAAACCTTTCTGCACTCCGACACTGCTAAATATGTTAACTCAAACACTTCCTCTTTCCGTCTTCCTTTTTCCGACGGCATCACTTCAATCTCTTTCTACAAAAAATAAACTCTTCACTCAAACCTATCTCTAATTCCACCTCAGCCGGTTCAGAAGCTGTTCCTCCTTCTGCACCCCCAAACGTTTCTGTTTCTCTTAGAATTTAATACCAAAATAAGACATAGTATTTCTCCTGCTATTCTTAAATTTGAACTTCATAGTGTGAACCCAGACTTGATAAACTGTTTTGTTTCTTTATAACAATTTTGACTCATCCTTCCTTCCTGCCAAAAACGTACGCCCATTCGGGGCCATTCAACCTGTGCCGAAAAAGGAGACCTCCCACAACCATGGTAAGACTTTAACTATCATCTTATTGGTTTAACCTCAGTTCTTTGTAAAGTTTTTGAATCTATATCATAGTTAACAGAAAGATTTAATAATATCTTAAATCATTTGATCTTATCTCAGATCACCAGTGATGCTTCCGTAAGGATCGCAAGGCTTTTCCCCCCCCCCCCCACCTCTCTAAACCTCGATCCTCTGCTCTTTAACATTTCGGTGAATATTTTGCTTATCACTAGACAAATCGAAGACTTTCGATGAAGTCCAACACAAAACTTTGATTTCTAAACCTCTCTCTCTCTTCCGGCTCCTATCCTTTCCGGTCGTTCTTTAACATCTAGTGAAGGCCAAGGTTCATAATTTAATTCCATCAATAGTGGTGTTCCCCGCAAAGTTCTGTTCTATTCCCTGCTCTTTTATACTCCTCATCAATGACCTTTACGTCAAAGAGCAGAGGATGGATCTGTATAATATCCCATCATTCTGGTATTTCTTAATACGGGGCAGAGGAGGAAAAAAGAGGTCGTGTATTCGATCTTTTCTTATATATATATATATAATATATATATATATATGTATATAATATTATATAGATAATATATATAATAGATAAAGATATTATATATATTAATATATATTATATACTTTAACGCATCTTATCCTTTTCAGAGGGTAACACGGGTGGACTACAGGAAATCGAACTTAAGCGGTTATCCCAAACAGCTGCCACCCAACGTTCCCAGTGCGAGTTTTAAATCTCGCCCAACTTAGATAAAACCTCCAACTCGAGCGAGAATTGAACCAGCTCTCTCGTAGAGGAATCGGCTAGTCAACCTCCTACCCACGAGGCATATATATATATATATATATATACTATATAATATATATAATATATATAATATATATATATATATATTATATTATATATAATATATATATAATTATAAAATATATATATATAACTTATTATATTGTTAGGCTGTAATATTGATTCACTAAGAAATAAACAGGGTACTTAAAAAAAAAAAATTCTAAAATTAAGAAATTTACGTTTCGAGACTCACTAACTTAGTCTACTCTTCAGAACTAACAAAGAAAATAAATTTCACCTTATCCAAATTAATAAAAAAATAAAACAAAAATAAAAGAAAATATACATACAAAAAGACAAAATGCGACAAAAAATTTGATTCACTCCTTAAAGATGTTAAGAAATTAGTTTTCCAGTATGATCTTCTTATTATTTGATCAAAATTAAAAAATCCGTGAAAGATTGTGTAAATAAAGTGAGTAGAAATGAAAAAAATTCCAGCTAATTGATTTAATTTTATCTGTAATTTAAATAAAAAAAGGGCACCTTTCCAATCGACATATGATCATCTTAGGATAAATGCCTAAAAAATGGCCATTACGTCGTTCCTCTTCTAACTTCACCTTTATGTTGATCTAATCAACCTTTGAAGGTCTTTTAAGTTCACCAAAATAAGGACATCTCACATGACAACAAGGAGAATCTGTCATAAACATCCACCAGCACTTACAATTAGAAAGTTATTAATTTTTAATTAAAATTGTGAAAAAGTATCAGAAATTGCTTTGATCTTAACATTCGCAGTCTTTTTCTGTAGTGGGCCAAATTGAAATTATAGTATATAATATATATATATATTATAAAATTATTATAATATTATATATTATATATATATATATATAATATATATATATATAATATATATATAATAATATATATTATATATAGTCTATATAATAAGGTGCGTTACAACTGAGCTATCCTCCAACCAAAAAAGTTGGATTCAAGAATTTTAAAGCCACCGAGCCCCTAGTTCTTGAATCCAACTTTTTTATGTTGGAGGATAGCTCAGTCTTAACCACCAGTATATTTGTCCTTGTCACAACATGCGGTGTTCAATCACGGAAAGCATTAATTCTTTATCTTCCCATTAATGTTCTTTGTTTACTATCTTATAAATTGCATATTATGCATTTATTTAACATCTACAATTATAAAACGAAATGGAATAGGGACAGGATGACCCTCTGATATCGCCTTGAAAGAGCTTCGGTGGCTTTATAAACTGTCTGATCCAACTTTTTGGGTGGAGATAGCTCAGTCGGTAAAAAAGCACCGAGGTAATTGTCCTCGACAACAGCGTGGTTCAATCCCCGGAGAAGGGCAGTTAATTCTTTATCTTCCCATTAATGTTCTTTCTTTAATATCTTATATAATTGCGTATTATTATTGAATAGTTAATAAAAGATATAATTAGTATATATCATAGATATTATTATATATATATATATATACGTATAATTATATATATAAGGTGTAGTGTTTGGTGTTATAGATATATATAGCTATATAATATATATATACTATATATAATATAAGCCAGATAAATATAAGCAGGATGTCATGTCTCCTTGTATCAATTTGTATGTGGAGGTTATGAAAAGAATTTAGAGTTGGCGTGCAGGAAAGATTTGTTGTTTAAAGAAAAAAAATGAATTTGGGGGGGGAAAAAAAAAAATTGGAAAGATTGAGAGGTGGTTTTTTAACTATTAGATGCGTATTGACTTTAGTTTGCGGGAATCTTGAAGAGAGTTTTAAAAGCATTGTAGCAGAATTTGGCCAGGATGTGAAAAGAAGTTAAAGTAAAACGTAATAAGTTAAGTTATGATGTGATAAGACATTCCTCGGTCTGAGTTTATGTTAAGATGTGAGCAAGCTGAACAAGTGTCTGAGTTTAAATATTAAGATATATGTTGGATGAAAAATGGAACGGATGCAGAATATAGTAGGAAATTTGTGAATGGCAGGAAGGGCTAGTGCAATTAAATCGTGTGAATGTTAAAGCATGTCTTGAGCGCTAGAGGTCTGTACATGAGAGTATTTGTTACCTGTGTTAATGTAACGTAGTGATATGGTCTGGTAAAAGAGGTATAGATCTAAAGACAATGGTTCAATGGACAATCTTAGGGGAGTTCTAGGTGTGAGAAGAATTAAAAGGAATGAACGTATTAGAAAGTTATGTGGTGTGAAAAAAAGAGTGTAAATGAGAGAATAATGAAAGTACGTGAGATGGTTTGGTCAATGTGAGAAATGGCGAAGATAGCGGTTCGTTTAAGCGAGAATAGTCTTGCGGAATCGACCGACTGGGAGACCGAAGAAACAGTGGATTAAGTCATTAAAGGATGCCTGGAGGAGAGATATGTGAGTTTGCAGAGCGAGAATAAAGGGCATATAATAGGGTGAAAATGCGGGTTTGTGAGGCTATGGTTGTAGGCCCACCTAGCGAAGGATGAACCCCACACATGACGAATGCCATATCAGGACCCGTCGCAGTTCCGTAAAACATAGGGTTGATTTTCTGACTGCGACTAGTTTTTACTAATAGGATATAAAGGGAGGCGTAAGCTGGCTTTCTTCGGAACTCTATGTCATATTCTTCACTACTTGTTTCCGGTGAGCATTTCACGCCACCTTACCCCCATCTGGGGAAGAAATAATAATAATATACTAATAATAATAATAATAAAATAATAATAATAATAATATAATAATAATAATAATATAATAATATAATAATAATAATAATAATAATAATAATAATAATATAATATAATATATATATACTATATATATATATATATTATATATATTTAATAAATTATATATTAATTATTATTTTAAAAAATATATAATATATATATATATATAATATATAATATATAATATATATATATATATATATATATTATATATAAAAAACTACCAATTAACCTGCTTTATCCCCTATGCAGGGGTAACACAGAAATAACTTTAAGGCCGCTATCCAAACCAGCCAACCAACTTGTAGCAGTCAAGTTTTAAATTCTTGCCCCAGGTAGATAAAACTCCAACATATAGTATATCATATATAAATAAATAATATATATAATAATATATAATTATATATTATAATATAATATATAATATATAATATATATATATATATATATAATATATATATATAATATATATATTATAATTAAAGTTTAAAACGCTCTTTGACTCGTATAAGGTGGCCCAGAATTAAAATTTCTCACTGGACCCGTTAAGCGCTAGTAATCGACGGCGGTAATGCTTAATGGTTCAGAAGAATGTTTAGAAAATATATATGGGGATAATGTCAGTTGTTGAATTCTGTCGAAATTGCTCTATGAATTAGAGTTGGATTTATTTATTTTTTAAAAATGTCCAAGGCTTGAATTAAACTTCTCGGTTAATATTAGGTTACTTCAGTCAAATAATTACAATTACAACCTGCTGTTGAACAAGAAAATGCCATTAATTATGTTTATATTGATGGGATAGTCTACATATTGATATAAAAGGATAATAAGGCTATTTCAAGGTTGCAAGTAATCTTGCTTTTTATTTTATTTTTTATGTTGCTTTTATAACCAATTTGAGAAGGATGGAAGTTTGGATTATAAAAAGTTAATTGCACACTTGGGCAATAACGATTCTAAGCATTTTGGTATCACGAGTAGGAAATTAGAAGGTATCATAACATTATATATTTTGCTAGGTATCTTTATCATTTCTGAATTTAATAAAATTCGCAACCGCACAGAAATTTTCATAAAGGTGGTTGATGTGTTTTCTTTTTTCCTCTAAATTAAGAAGTTAGGTTTTCTTCATTGGCATTGGTAAAATTTCCGTAGATTGGTGGTTACATTCAATGAGTAATTTGCAAAGAAAAATATTATTTTCGTATTCTCAACTTAAAAATTAAGTTAAACAATATTCATTGTAACTCACTGTAAACATAAAAACTAGTGATGGGACGATTATGAAATTTTTGCCGATGACGATGACGATGACGATTATAGTAAATTTGGCGATGACGATTGACGATGACGATTTTTAGAAAAAAAATATAATATTTTTTTTTTTCTCTTCTCTCTCTCCCTCTCATATATATATCATGAATATAATATATAGTAATATATATATATATATATACTATATATGTTACCTCTTTACATATATATTATATATATAATATATATATATATATTATATATATATATATATTAAATATAATATTATATATAATATATAACATATAATATAGGGGGGTCAGAGGTTCAACCCTCCGAAATTAGTTTAAGCGATCAAAAATTTGGATTCCTTAAGTCTCTAAGTTTAATAATAAAATAAAAAAAATAAGTATAATAAGAATAATTCTAACCAAAAAAAAATAATAATAATAATGAATAATAATAGATGAGATGAAAAGTACTTTTTTAATTGGAAATGAGAAGACATGTCTTGTGGTTCGTAACATTCATTAGGTCAGTGGCTGTTCTTTATATATGTATAAAATATTATATATTACTTAAAAGTAAGGTTTCCAAGTTTGCAGATTATAGAAACAAATTGGCAACCTCAGTTAGGAATAATATGGAGTTAAATACTAAAAGATACAGACGGGGCTGTAACAATCAGATTGATGAACTAGCTAAGTTCATTCCATCTCAACTAAGTCTTTCCCTCCTCATAACCAATGGTTCGATTCGTGCTTGTTCTCTGGCCATTCAGGCTAGAGACAGCTGCGTATCGGGATGGAAAAATTCTCTTTCAATCAACCTCGCCAATTTTAGTCAACTACGAAATCGATGCAGATACTCGTTCGACCGAAAGCAACGCGGCTTTCAATCCAAACGAAAAGCTGCGCTAAACTTACCTTGTTCTGCCTACTTGACAAATCTTTCTGGCCTCTTGCCAAAAACAGCTCTAGCAACTTCTAGTAAATCTCCCTTTCCTCTGAAATAGTTCTGATTAATCTCAAACTGAACAAGGCCGATTCATCTTCGGCCTCCTATTTCCATAACTCAAACCACTAGGACGATTACGTGGCACTTTCTCTTCCTCCTCCTCCTCCTTCCTCCCTCTCAGTGTCCTATGCTTTGCCTTGATTAACCAATTATCGGGATTGATAGCCCGCTGAATGCTATGAAAATAGAGGAAGACGGGTGCCCAATCGCTTGTCCTCCCAAGGTTTTGACAGAGAGTGGCCTCCGTTGCTTCCCCACCCCTCTGTTAACTAACTACCCCATTCTCAAATAGCAGTAGCACTTTCCCTCAGTGTGAACTTGCACATTTCCAACCTATTCCAAAAAAAAGGAAGCCGCTCTGATCCTTCATACTATCGATCGCCCTATAGCTCCACTTGTATTCTTATCTAAGACTTCTGAAACCCTTCTAAAACTCTCACTATCTAAAATTACTCCTGAAAACTCAATTCCTTTCTCGATTAGCCAGTACGGCTTTCACGCTCTTGTCTTCATGGCGATAACTTCCTACCACCGATTATAGGTTTTCACGCTTAGAAACTACGGGAGAGACTGCTGCGTGGCGCTTGACATATCCAAAGAATTTGACCGAGTACGGCACCACATGCTCTCCAATCCTCTCCTCCTTTGGGTTTCCTCTCTCTTTGCTTAATTATCTAACTTTCTTTCAAGTCGCTCAATGTCGGTGTTTGTTGATGGGCGATTTCTTCTTTTTCTGTCAATAGTGTGGTGTTCCTCAGGGTTCTGTCTTATTTCCTGCTTTATTCCTAGTTTCATTAATGATCTTCTCACCTGCACCTCTAAAACTCTATCAACTCATATGCCGATGACTCGACCCTTCATTCCTTCTAACTCATCACAGTTCAGCTCCCTCTTTTCCTTTAGAATTGCCATCTCGGCTTAATCTTCTGATTCTATTCTCCTGATCTGTAATAGAATTTCCGGATGGGATCTCTCAACATTGTGAAATTAATTCTTTAAAAACCCAACTTTCTTGAAAATCTCCTTCTTTAAAACGCATTCTACTTTCCTATCTCTTCGACGGTTCTCTCAGTCTCATCCTGGTTGACAAATAAAACATCCATGTGCCTTGAACATAAAACAAAATAAATGTCTTGGAAAACCTCATCACAAACGGTTGCTAGGGCTCCCTCAAAGAAACTGGGAGTTCTGTTTAGACTGTGAGACTTTTTCCCTCTTCTCATGTTTGCTCAGCTATACAGGTTCCATCCACCCTTGTTATGAGTACTTGCTCTCATATTTCTGGGGGGGAGGCTATCCTGGTTTCACCTGGCTTTTGGGTAGGGTCGAGTCAAAAGGCCAAAAGACTTATAACCTTCTGTCTAAAACTGTTATCTCTATCTCTACAGGTCACACCCAGCGGCAAGTGCATCAGAGGGAAACACATCAATTTGCGTCCACCAACCTATTACGACGCCCTCGTAAGCAAAGAGGCTGTATCTGATGATAAGATATCGGTAAATTCCAGCATAGTTCGCGTGTGGCTTCCTCTTTCCGCCACATCTGGTTCTGTGGAATCTCTCTTCCATCTTCGTATGTTACCTACTGTATATACTCCCTCACTTTAAAAGCCTCGCGTCTGTGTACATCTGTTAGTTAATTACGCAATAAAGAATGAACTATTTGAGCGTACTACAACAACCCCTCACTGAATAAGGCATCTGACTGTGAGTGGTGGTACAACTGTAAAAAAAAATCCTGAGTGCAGATATGCTGACAAAATAACAAATTCCCTACATACACCCCATCAAACATCATTCAGATCTATCCCAGAAATTGCACTCTTCACATTACCCTCGAGACCATATGTCGCAACACACATATTATTTACCTATCAAACTTAAATTAACTTTTAGAATCTAGCACTCACACACACACAAAAAATACCATAGCTCTTTACCACAAGTCACTCATCAGGAATTGCAAATCTTCTATCCCCCTCTCATCCTTTCCACACCAACACAAACCATTTCACACCACACCACTCATTTTCACGTTTCCTTCCATCTTTTTCAGCACATCTAGCAAATCAATTGCCCTTGTCTAAATATCATCCATCACCTCTCTTCTCTTGCTACCTCAACATTCTATGCCTCGACATTTCCATGTATCCATACGATATTACCATTTTCGCCGAAAAGATAGAACGCCGCTTACCCGACCATCACGACCTTCTCTGACGCCATGCATTAGCATCCCTGCAAAAGATAAGTGTAGCGTGGGCAGCAAACCTATCTACCCACCATCACATTAGTTGCCTTCTACGACAAAGCAGGAAAACGATGTCTGCAATTTTTTCCCCCACACAGTAGGATATAAGATTAGTAAGATGCTGTCAGACTCTAAGAAGAGGGTGTGATATAAGTATGTATATAATATGTGTATAAAAGATGCTGTCTCTAAAGAGTGTCTGGAGATGATTGTAGGATATGATACAAATAATTAAAGACGGATATTTTACCATGTGACTTGCAGCGATTATGGTATGGTATATTATATAATATATATAATATAATATATATATATATATATATTATATAATATATATATATAATATATATATATATATTATAATATATAATATACTTATATATTACTATATATATATATATTATATATTATATATATATATATATTATATATATATATATATTATTGAGTTTTAATATTATCCAAAATTCTTAATATTTGTTCAGTTAATCGGCAAAATAATCGGCAAAAATCGCCGATGAACGATGACTGAGACGCACTTTGGAAAAAAAATATTGCCGATTTTTGCCGATGACGATGACGATGACGATTAATCGTCCCATCACTAATAAAAACCCAACATATACAACTCTTAAAAATGCTTACAATTCTTAAACTTTTGTGAGCGAGAAGATTCGCTACAAAAAGTAACTTTTTTTTTTTTTTTTATATATATTATATATATAAACTTATTGTAACTTTTCATGTAAAAAAAAACTTGCATAATACATTTCTCAAAAATGTAATTCAAATTTCTGCCACTCTTCCAATGTATTACTTAAATAGCAAATTTAAAGAAAAATTGGACAAAAAAAAAAAAAAAAAAAAAAAAAAAAAGTTTGACTTCGATATTATTTTGCAGATTTGATCGAAAAGAAATCAAACTAGTACATCGCATCTCTTTATTTTGGATCATTCACCTAAGCCGGTTAAGACTAGAGTTAAAAATTTTCAACTATACATGGCTTCCTGCCTACAAAAATGCACAGAATTCAAATCTGTTATGAGCAATTTGTAAGCTTAAGTAATTTATAAGCTCACTTAGGAAAATATACTAATATTGAAGGATTTAAAACGAATTATCTCTTAAAGTATTGGTAACGTTTCTTTTTTAATCTTTTCATAAACTATTTATAAAGCATTAAAAATTTGAGGAAATATTAAAACAACTCATATAATTTGCCTATATATATTTATTATATTATTTTCATACAAATTATCAATATATTAACATTCTAAATTTTAAGTAAAAAAATGACTAGATTTATAAAATATGATGATAATGATGATTATGATGATAATGATAACTATAATGATGGAAAAATTTGTCGTATAAATAAGCCATTTACTTACACATCAGAAATAAAAATATATAAGTAATTAGTAATTATTAGAACGAGAATAAAAATATATAAATATTTATTTGAACGAAGTTCAATGAATCTCTCTCTATTTTAATTGGGTTTGTGCCAATGTGTGAATCATACTCATTCAAACATGAATTATTTGCGTATTAACCGTTAACGATCTATCAATAATAATAATAATAATAATAATAATAATAATAATAATAATAAATAATAATAATAATAATAATAAAAGTATTAGCGCATATATATAATATATAATATGGTTATGTCCTTTGTCCATTCTCTTTCGAAGCATATATAAATTATATATATATATATTATTATATATAATATATATATATAATATATATGCTATATATATATATATATATATATACATACTATATATATATATAAATAATATAATATATATATATTATATATATATATATATATATAATATATATATATTATATATATATATATAAAATATATAAATTATATATAAAATATATATTAGAATATATATATATATACTATTATATATATATGATATATATATATATATATATAAATATATATAATATATATATATATATTATATATATAATATATATATATATATATATATATATATTACACAAACTTTTTGCTGATGCTGAAACTAATGCACGCTTATGGTCTTATAGATATAAAAAAAAAAAATAGACGAGATTGATAGAGACAAAGATATTAGTCACTGATATCCGCATTCGCATCCACTTTACACTGTATCTGCGGATGATAAAAATTCGCATCCGTGACATCATGAGATTTTTTCATTTTTCTTTCCATTACAGAAAAGCCTTTTTTGCACATATATATAAGTCATATCATGCTTCTCAAAAGCCCATTATGCCGCCCATCTTCAATTCTGATGAAATTTGGCAGTTGTTGAGCTTGGTAAGAAATTTTTTCATACTATATTTTGGGTTTCTAGGTCAGCGATCTCCAAACTTTTTTGATCGCGTAGCAAAAAGATGAAAATAATTATAAGTTGTACCCCCTATAGGCCTATGAAATAATATAATGTAATATAATATAGACACAGCGACCAAGGAGAGACCCTCTCACTCATGTGATACACGATCATACACTCGCAAGTGATCGTGAGCCTACTTCTTTGGCGTACTCCGAAGTATCACTTTGCGTACCCCACTTTGGAGACCAATGCTCTATGTAAAAGGGGTTTTCAAGTTACGAGTATTGAAAACTTTTATAACGTTGACCTTTGAGAGGGAACAGTTTCGGGTTTTTAGTCCAAAAATCCTTTATTTATTGACCAAATTTAACCATTTATATATCACTGTTTAAAGACCTATTCCATGGCTTTGCACTAATATAAAGATGAAAAATGTAGCTACTAAGCAAAAAAGTTACAACTTGGATTGAAGTCGTGACCCTAGACCTCGGTTGACCGAAGTCATATCTTGATAAAAAAATTTTTTTTACGATTTCATGTATATCATCCTCATGCCATAAAATCAGAATGAGACATGTACAGGTCCCCAGAGATATTGATCATTGTTATAATACAACCACATATAACTTTTTGGATAAATTATTTTTTCAAAGATCCTGAAGTATTATATATATATATATATATATATATATTTATTTATTATAAATTATTATATAGTATATATAATATATAATATATATTATATATATATATATATTGTATATTAATATTATTTATATATAATATTATATTATATATATATATACTATATAAATAATAGTTATATATAATATATATATAAGATGTATATATATATACTATTCTATAAATATATATATAATTAGATATATATATATATTATTATAGTATATATTATTATAGGTATATATAGAGATTATATATTATTATAGTTATATATATATAATAATATATTATAGTATATATAAGTATAATATTATTATACTAATATATTAATAATAAATAATATATATATATTTATATATTATTATATATATATATATTGTTTATATTATTTATTTATATAAAATTTTTAATAAATATATATATATATATATATAATATATATATATATATATATATTATATATATATATATATAATATATCATATATATATAATATAATATTAATATATATATAATTATATATAATATACATATATATTTATATATATTGTGTGTTTATATAATATATTATTATATTACACACAACACACCCACAGTTCACGTTTGCTCAAGTGGGTTAAGGCGAGCTTTTGCCTTCACTTAAGAACAGGATTCCCCTCTCAGATGAGGTTACGGTTCTAGTTTCCGGCCACAGTGAATGTATCATCTATATATATATTTTATATATATTTTTTTCTGCAATATTTACGAATTGCAGTTTACGGCATAGAGTGTAATACACTAATCCTCAATACACACACATCACAACCATCAGCCAACACATACAATCAGGAACAGTCTATTCACAAAAACCAACATCACTCTTCGCATGCTTCTCGCATTGGAAAAGCCGGTATCGTACTAGGCATGCAACCCACGCCTTCGGGCAAGCATTCCAGACTACTCTGCGGCTGAACATGGCTTGCTATACGTGCCTAAATATTCCGACCTTCACCTTTGGTCAAAACGTTTACAAATTACTTTTCCCTGACCAATTATCTCAGGATTAAGAGGCTATGTGTTAATAAATATATTATATATATAATTATATATATAGTGTTGTATAACTTATATATATTATATATATAAATATTATATATATTATATAGTTAAATTATATATATATATAATATATATATAATATATATATATATATATTATTATAGGTATATATATATATATATATATATATATATATATATATATATATATATATATATATCCGCTTCGACGCATTATTTTTTTCTTTTTATTCTCAATTTTTGTTGGCGAACCCCATTCCCTTCAATCACTCTGCAACCGTTTAACAGAAACTCACAATAAGTTCTTTGGGACAGTTCAGCAATGTCATATGGAGTTATTTTTCCGATCCCCGAGTATTTATAAAATATCACATTCGCTATTCAGTACAATTTTCAAAGGTTAAAAAAATGAAACGATCTGCAATTGACGTGAAGCGTGTAGTGGAATAGAAACAATAATAATAATACCTTTCTCTTTGCAAAATGAGCAAGATGGAGAGACGCATGGCTGGTAACAAAATAGGGTGGTTATCTATTGCGACAAAATCCTTTCCAAAGTGTTGTTGACATTCTGTAAATAATTCAGTTGTAATCCACCGTTTGGATGGCCGTTATATAGCTCCTGCAGGCCATCCTCTTTCTAATTGAGGTGGCATTCTCATGCAAAAAACAAAGATATGGGGGATATAATATTCAGAAACACTAAAACAGCACCACACTTTTTTTCCTCTTTCCTGACTTGTTGGAGCTCCAACCTGTTCCATCCTTTTTTGTTGCAATTATTATTCGAGGAGTTTGCACATTAGAGATACATGTTTCATCCACATTAGAAATTCTTATAGATGGGAAGTTAAATTTGGACATCAACGTCTTCAAATTTGAATAAAAGAGCTCCACATCCTCTATGATGAAACCAATACCATATTTAAACTTGTTTTTTTGGCTTGTGCAACAACGCAAGACTGGGATGAATTTTAAGATAATCATACAGCCAGTCCAACCCAGCTTGTCTTCTTTCTCTCAAAAAAGTATTTTTAATGCATTTCTTTCAGCATATTCAAAAGCTAGTTTTCTGATATCAGAATGGGTCATTACAAAATATGGCTTTGCAAAAAGTAAAACATTATTTTCTATTTCAATCTCTTTTGTGAAAAGGTACCTGGTGCCCAAGGATGGTCCATATTTTACTGCTTTAACCCTACTCTTCATCGTGTCAAATGGTGTGTGTGTGTGGATGGTTTGGGTATATTTTGACTAAGCTAAATTGTCGGGGTTTTAGATGCAGTAGTTATTAAGGTTAAACTGCATGTTATGACTATGACAAACTATTAAAGCTCTAGTTGAGTTAGCATGTACTTTACTATAGTTTTTTCTTTTGGTGGTAGATTTTGTGTATAGTATATATATATATATATATATATATATATAAATATATATATATATATAATAATAATAACTATATAATATATATATATATAATATATAATATATAATATAGTATATTATATATTATATTATATTATATTATATATATATATATATATATATATATAAATATATATATATATATATTTTACAATATTAACTATATGTATATATATAGATATATATATTATTTTCATTGAAAATTTTTTAAAATCGAGTTAAAAAAATGCAAAACAAATAAAATTTAAGTTTTTATTCACGCTTGTCGCGCACCCCCCTTATATTTCGAGACGCACCCCAGTTTGAAACCCACTGGTCTAGTACCTAAGTCGATAAAATAATAGCCGTGCATCAAACGGGAAAAACACGAAACCATAAGATTACCGCAAAGTGTGGACAGTTTCCTCAGTGAGTTAAAGATTAGGTGCCAACAATAGGGAAAGGAGGACTGCAAGATGGGCAAAAGATACCCACAGAGACAGCAGCTAAACAGCTACCTAGATTCAAGGGAAAAACTGGGGAGATATCAAGAATATGTAGGGTGGTACGTACAAAAAAAGAAAGGAGAAGGGATACAAAATGGGAAAGGGACCGATAATAAGAACGGGATATATAAAATACAAAAACAATGGCAGCAATAAGAAATTCAATAATTATAATAATAATAATAGTCAAAATTAAAATAAATTAAATAATAAAAATACAATACTAATAAAAAAATACTACTCAAAAATAATAATAATAATATAATAATATAATAATAATAATTAATAATATAAAATAATAATAATAATAATAAATAATTAATAATAAGGACTCATATAAATCATCTACGAGAGCAGATGAAAAAGGCAAGGAGCCTAAGTAGATCACTGAACAAAAAGATGAAGGAAAATCAAACAAAAGCATTAGCGAATGTCTTCGCAGATAGACTTCGGAAAAGATATCAGAGTCCCTCACCACAGAAAGGTGTATGCTTTAACGGGGAAATAATAATAAAAAATAAAAATAATAATAATAATAATAATAATAATAATAATAATAATAATAATAATAATAATAATAATAATAATAATAATAGTAATAATAATAATAATAATAATAATAATAATAATAATAATAATAATAATAATATCTCAAGAGTATTCATTTTCCTTGCTTAAAATAAAGCAAGTTTTCCCTATTTACAATCTTTTAACAGATAATAAATCAACGCTTGAAAGGTAAAGGACAATCGATAATTTAGTATTAATAATTATATAATTATATTATATTATGGATTATAATTTAGTTTTTAGTATTCTATATAGTAGAACAATTTAAAAAAGTATATTTCTAAAAAATCGTTTTTGAAATACGATTTCTATACGGGCCACGTGGAATTCAAAATTGTATTTGTTTTTTTGTTAATCATAAATTGTTTAATTTAATATAAATTATTTGATTAAAGTTTAAAACTGCGTTAAAAAAGGTTGTTTAATATTAAAAGATTTCATTTATTTTTCAAATTACGATTGACTCAAGAAGCAGAAAATAAAACGTCAGTAAAAAGAGTTGAAACATATTTCATTCGATCCAGCACAAAAATTATGTATTAGTGGCGCTTAAAACCTAATTATACCAAAATTGTGGCTTCTGAATCTTTTGCCTTTCAAGCATCGAGCTTTGGTAATCTTTCCTAGCGTCCTGCAATCAAAAACGGTTTTAACTTATAAATCGAAATCTAATTATTCTTCCAATGGGTTTAAAAAAAATAAAAAATAAAAAAAAATTAATTTAACTATACAAGTTTTAAAAATAAAAATATTGCTGATAAAATTTTCTAAGTATTAACAGCAGCAAGCAGTTTAATTCCCCAGTTATTTAATTCCTTCATTCTAGAACATAGCACCGGCAGATATAATTCCAATTTCGGACTAAATAGACTGATCACAAACCTTTAAAAAGCCTCTACTCTAATTAATATGCACCTCTAATTTTCCACCTCTACCAGTAATTTTCAATATCAAATTGTCTCGATAATAATAATAATAATAATAATAATAATAATAATAATAATAATAATAATAATAATAATAATAATAATAATAATAATAATAATAATAATAATAATAATAATAATAATCTCAATAAAAGAAAAAGACGAACTACGATAAAATCAAAAAATATACAATACTCATTCCTAGTTCTAGTGAAAGCCCTTAATAAAACGGTGTTTAAACCTATACAGCTACTTGTAGTTGCTGATTATTTATATTCTTATTAATTAAAAAAAAAAAAAAAGATGAAAAACCTCACAACCATTCTCGTGCTTATTTCAAACCACATAACAACCGCTCTTGTTATGAGTAATGTTTTGAACGCATAAATATTATCGCATATAAATATGAAGCCTATACTAAATACAAATGTAAAGGGAAGATTGACTCTTCAAATACTATTGAGGTAACACTAGTAATCTGAGGAGACAAAGAAGGCTACTATCAAAATGTATATAAAATAGAGAGAGAGAGAGAGGGACTAGAAAGACTACTATCAAAATGTTATGAAATAGAGAGAGAGGGACTAGAAATACAAAGCACTGTAAAGGCTTGTAATGCTCTATGAAATGAGATCTACTTTCTTTGCATAGGCTAGCAATCATTCTCAATACTTACTAATGAGGACGCATGTGTTTAACATTATACCGGTGTATTTTATTATATATATATATACTATATATAATATATTATATATTATATATATATATATATATATATATATATATATATATATATTTAATATATATATATATTATATATATATATATATATATATATATATATGATATATATATATATATATTATATATATATATATATATATATATATATATATATATATATATTATAGGAAAGTTTATTAGGAAATGTGGTCAAATACTTCATCTCTTGCAATAAAAATTAATAAAAAAATAAACATATAAATTGGAAGAGAAAATACTTTCCCTCCCTTCCTGAGCTCACTTTATATTATTATATATATATAATATATTATATATATATATTAATATATATATAAGTATATATATATATATAATATATATATATATATATATATATATATATTATTATATATATATATATATATATTAATATATATAGTTATATTATATATATATATATATATATATTCTACAGTTTAATTAGGAATAAAGAGGCTAAGGTAAGCTAAACATGATTTGTATGATTATAAAATACTGACGTATTAATCTCCTCACTAAAATAAGAAGTTCCTAATGTCCATCACTGGAAAAGCCATCATTACGAAGGATTCGCTTTGTTTGGAGTGCAGATCAGCCTTTCTTGCTCATTGCAATCGTCAGCCACAAGCCTGGAATTAGTATAATCATTATACTTAGGTGTAAATTTTGACTTTACAGATATATATATATCATATATAATATATATATATATATATATATATATATATATATATATATATATATATATATATATAATATATATATTATTATATATAGTATTATTATATATATATTATATATATATATCTATATATTATAATATTTATAATATATAGTTTACAGGACCCACCACGGCCCACAAGAAAGCGGCCACACTGGGTTGAACAATCAACTCCATGGGTGAGTCCTGGCTCATACTTATTTTAAATGTAGTAAAAGAAAATTTAGATATATATAGAATATATTTGAATATTCAATCAAAAAAAAAGTCCCTACATTATATATAGTCCTAATATTACATAACAAAATTAAATGTTGTGAAGAATATTCAGTTCTTGGAGATAAGAGAAATAGAGTTAGTTACTACTGAAGTGGGATGATTCAGACAAGATATGGGATAACCTTTTAAAAGGTGTTATGGACCATAGGGTAGGAAAATGACGACTGCGAATGTGGTCCAATTGAGGACAATCAGTAAAGATATGGTGAACAGATTGCGGAGTATGGCGACGGCAGAATTTGCAGATGGGAGGAGGATCCCGTGACATTTAGTGGCTGTAAGTGATATTGGTGTGGGCAATGCGGAGGAGAACAAGTATCACCTCCTGCAAACGCTTTTGTCAGTGAGAGGATATATATATAATATATAATATATAATAAATTTAAATGTAATAAGGATAATTTAAAATATATATATAATATATATATATATATATATATATATATATTATATATATATATATATATATATATATATATATATATATATATATATATGTAGAACGCCTCGTGCGTAGGAGGTTGACTCGCCAACTCTCATGCGAGAGGACGCTGTTTCAATCCTCCGCGTAGCAGTCGGAGTTTTATCTTCCTGGGGGCAAGAATTAAAACTCGGCTGCGAACACGTTGGTGGCGCTGGTTTGGGATAGCCGGCCTTAAAGTTTGATTTTCTGTAGTCCCCCCGTGTTACCCTCTGAAAAAGGGGATAAAGCACGTTAAAAGGAAGTATATATATATATATATATATATATATATATATATATATATATATATATATATATATATATATATATATATATATATATATATATATATAATATATATATATATATATATATAAAATTTTAAATATATATATATATATATATATATATATATATGCCACAATTAATTAGCTATGATTCAAGTTAAGAAGGAAGCCCTATTCTTTCCATATGCTGGTGATAGGAACAAATGTACAAGGTTATTGACAGGAACAAATTACAGATAAGTAAAACATAATAAAAACGTAGTAAAGTACTTATAAAAAAAAGAAGGGGGTGTAGAGGGTTGAGCTTTCAGTATAAACATATGAAAACAATCTTAAAATCTGTTTTAGAAGCAGTCAAAAATGTACAAGTACAAAAACTTAATAATATATAATTTAATACAGTGAGCAAAATAACATTAACTAAAGAAGACTCGACTAATCCACATTTGAAAATAAAATAAAATCAATAAAAAAAATGCTTGGAGAAATAAAACAATAATAGCAATAAAAAATTGCTTGAAAAATTAAAATAGTTAAAATTTTAAGGGAAATGTTCTAAATAATAATAATAATAATAATAATAATAATAATAATAATAATAATAATAATAATAATAATAATAATAATAATAATAATAATAATAATAATAATAATAATAATAATAATAATAATAATAATAATAATAATAATAAATAATAATAATAATAATAATAATAATAATAATAATAATAATAATAATAATAATATAAAATAATAATAATATAAATAAAAAAAATGTTCAATTAGAATCTGATTCCTAAAACTAACTTAAAGGATATAAAAATAAACAAATGGTTCTAAGCTGTGGAACTTCATCATAAACAATAACTTTATAATAAAGAAAACATTATGAAAAAACTATAGTATATAAAACTTTTTTTTTCGTGTGTCCGTCTATCTATTTTTATTAATTTTTAACTTAAATCTATACTGAACTAATCTGATAATAAAACCTTTCTATTTTGAATACAGACTACATTCTCTCTAACAATTTCTACAACTTTCTACATATTCCTTAACCTGAAATTATAATGGAAAAAAATAATAAATACGAGGAACTTCAGATTTTAACAAAATATTTGATCACAAAAAAAAAATCTTACCTATAATCTTTCTTTCTTTTACAACAAAATCTTATGAAGAACTTAAATCCATCCAATACAGGGTCCTTATCCTCGTAATGTGTTAAAAATGTTACTGCGATGAATGCAAATAATACTGGAATCGTCCCAACGTAAAAATGCCAGGAATACACAATACCTTTCAGAAAAATGTCACAAAGCATAGACATTGGAATTGTAAGAGTGATTGAAAGCGTAGCCATAAGTGACGAAGTTAAAAAGCAGCCCCTTGAAAATTTGAAAATAAAGTCATAAAAAAAATGAAACTATTAAAGTCATAAAGGTAAAGTTTAATGATATTATTTTAATTCACAATATTGAAATCACTTAATTAATAAATTGCAGAGAATATACTCTCAAATCTCGAGCACAACATTTAAGAAAAATCCAACTATTGTTAATTAATTATATATATATATATATATATATATATTAATATATACTCGAATTACTTCATGATAATAAAACATTGATTAAATGATTAGATCCTCTATTAAATAATTAGAAATTTAATAATCAAAGGCATTAAATAAATGTCTAATAAATCATCTAAATTTTATTTACAAAGAATAATAAATATATTTACATAAAATATACATACCATAATTAATATTATTAAATAAATTATATAATTAAATAATGGGTAAATTATTTCAATCAGATTTTAAGGTTGAATTTTGAACGATCTTCACGAAAGACATCAGTGAATTAATATCACTCTAAAATCTTTGTACTATATATATAGTATATAATATGCCATGATCTAATTTATATTCAGTTTTTTCATATATTATATTTAAATGCATATACCTTTACTTGGTAATTAAATAAACAATTTAAGGATCGACTGTTAATTAAGTTATATGAATTAAACTAACAACTCGCTTTTTAATATATACTATTATATCCACCTGTTACTTGGTCCACCTCTGACATGATATATTCAACTGCTGTGTAGCCTATGTAGATATGTAGAAAACTCCAATGACGATAATACATATCATAAATACTTCTTTCTCCTCATTCATTTACTTCTTCATATATATTATAGCTTCGTATCCAAAGATAAGCCTTTATCCCATTAACTATCTAACTTCCATACCTCGACGGTTACTATACATGTAGATAATAAGGATGGTAAGTTAAAGGATTGGCCTTGTTTCTCTGCTTACGTGTACTAATAACTATGGTTTTATACTAGTACCTCTCAGTTTAAATACCTCAGACTTGGGTTTAAAGTATATTCTCAGATAAGCAGTCCTCAGTATGATATTAGTTTTAAATATTACAAAGTAATTATCATATTGTCACTTACATTGAAAAACACGTTTTAGGTATACTATGTTATAATATGGTGATATTTAACTAAACAGGACTGAGTTTGAAATAAATTCAGAATCCATTATGGTGATTTTCTATTTATATAAGATTTCACTCCATCTTACACCCTATATATATATATACTGGGATCTAAAGCTTCCCATTGTTATAATGTACTTGTTATATAGGATATTGAAGCTGATTAATGATAACGATACCATAATATGTTAGGCAATACCTATTAGTGAGAAATGTGAGTAATCACTTTTAAGATAGAGTTTAAGAGATAACTTATTCATCAGTACTTTGACTCATCTCAGTAGGCGAGTTAGTAGTGTCTTAGGAAACACTGATGGTGTGCAAGTTCAACTTCACTGACTGTGAGCGTAATTATGAATTCGCATTGAATGATATTCAAATATACGAAGTACTTTATGAACGAGTACATGCGAGTCTTTTCGCCCCAATTATCACAGGAGAGGAAATAATTAGAAAAAAGATTAGTTTACTCTAACTCACCTCAAATAACTACAGGAAGAAGAACACGCGAGTAAACGATTGACTAAAACTAGCGCTCGCTCGGATTGTAAGAGGTAATATAATAATAATTTGATTTCTAGTTTTACAGGGGATGTTTTTTTAACATTATTTACATGTAATAAACACATTCATAATTGAATATATAAAAAAGTAATTCAATAATAATTAAGAAAAAGATTTGTGAAAAAAACAATCATAAAATTATTTTTTAATCCATATTAAAATACAAATGAATCAATTGATGTCAACTCCCAGCCTGATTCTAGAAATAATATAAATACTATGAATACTATGAAATACTTAATAAATACCGATTCCAATAACAATAAAAATATAATACCGCTTTAATAAAATGTTAAGGATAATGATAATTGAATAATTTATACTACTAATTAAATTATATAAAGATCAAAATGGAAACAGGTAAATATAAAATTAAAACGCGCATTTTCTTAACACTCATTTTAAAAAAACTGTATAAGCGAAATATGAATTATTTCCCGAGTGACATTTCGGGTCCACTTCGTATGTGGCATGAAATACATTAGATATATTCTATAAGTGACAAATCATACGATAATTGTTCTATTACTTAAGTTATTCTCACTGATATAATTATTTATTATATCATTATATACAATATGTATGTAAAGCTATGATAAAGCTACGACCACAAGAGAAGCTAGTATAATAAAGTGAGCGGAGATGTTCATTTTGAAATCTTGTTGCATGAGGAATTAACTATCATATATATTGTGATATTTACTTTGATATCTTGTCTTTAGGTGATGTTACAGACACGTTTAATAAATAAATAAGTCTATATATTTATATAATATATATATATATAAAATATCGAATTAGTTTAAAGCTAGTAAGTAAAGCAGAAAGCACGTAAAGCAGAAGCCTATATTCCCTCGATGTTGTGTGCATTTGCGCATTGATTACTGTATTTACGGCTATGGGATATGTAGAGTTAAGTTTTTACAAAGATGTTTAAGTTAAATTTTATTAAAAGTAAACAATTTAGGTGTGTCAGTGCGAATAGTTTCATTGTGGATGTTGAGTGGAAAGGGTATGTAGTTGTTGTTGGTCGTTGTAGATGCTGTTCTTGCGTTGTTGTTGTTAAAAATGTGTAACATGCTCATGGCACAGTTCATGTGGATGGTGAAGGGCTTTGTTTTGGTATTGTTGCTGTTGTAGAGCAGTTTCTGTGCATTGTTGTTGAAAATTTGTTATTGCGTTTAAAATAATTTAATAACTACTTTTTGTTTATATGCGTTAAATTAATAATAAAAGTAGATAAAATAATAATAATAATTAATAATAAGAATAATAATAAGTAATAATAATAAATAATAATAATGAATAATAATTAATAATAATATAATAATAATAAAATTATAATAAATAATAATGAATAATAATAAAATAATAATAAATAATAATAATAATAATAATAATAATATAAGTAAAATAATAATAATAATAATGATAGTTGAGAGTGTGCTGTGTTTTGAAATTAGATTGTATATGTAATAACAAACTCACATACGTTCATGATTTACAATGAACGAATCAAATGGCGAATCAAAGTGGCGCGCGCGCGTGGACGAATCGAGACGCGGAAAGTAGAACGAAAAAGGGCGTGGGGGTAAACCGAGTACCATGGCAACAGAGACACAGATGAAGCGAAGAGAGGGGGAGGGGTGTGTATATGTAAATGCAGTATATGGATTGTATAATGTCGGTTGTTACTCACATACGTTCATGACTACGTCATGACAACGAACGCCTCGTATAGTGCGCACCTTCGTCGCACGTGGGGTTGAGTAGGGGGTGTGTAGCAGTGATATGCAAAGGGTGTGCGGGGGAGATATGTACTGCAACATTCCTATCTATATATATTTATAATATATATAAATATATAAATATAAATTATATATCTATATATATTAATAATATAATAACTATATATAATTAATATATAGTATAATATATATATATATCATTACCTAATATAACACCTCTCGTACGTTCATGACTTCGTCCATATGAACGTTACGCTCGTGTGTACAACGCGCGTACAACACGATGTTGCATAGCAAACATTATTAACAATATTCTGCAACTACCGTCCTCTCAACATCTACTGGTTACTACGTATATTATACTAACTATATTATATAGATTTATATATATAGTAATGAGCAGAGAGAGTGATAAAATATGTATAGCTATAAGTTTAGTAAGTAGGATAGTATAATAATTATTAGTAATAGAAATAGATATAGAGAGTAAGATGAGAGATATATAGAGGTGTGAGATATGGATATATGCCAAAAAGAAGGGTATACCCGCGATTGATATCTCAAAAACAAGATGAACATTATGGAAATCAGCGATATTAAAATACTGTATGGAAGAAATAGAGAGAAGAAGAGAGGAAAAATTAAATTTTATTTTTTATTTTTTTTATATCGATCCAAAGACGTGAGCGAATAGGTAGAAGAACAACTAATAAACAATAATGATCAAGCATATGAAACTTTTTTTAGGGGCTTGAGCCGAAACGGATGGAGAGCAGAGAGAGGATGATAGACAAAAAGATAGAGGTATAATAAGGAAAACGTTTTAGTAACCTAGAATTAAACCAGTTAAGTTTTGAGTCTTAAGGGTAAGAGAGAGAAGGAAAAACCCTACAGCGAACACCACAAAGTTACAATAAATACCAAAGAGCTGAGGGTTTCGGAACCCCTCCACACGGGAGAGAGGAATAATTAGGTCCCACCCCTGTCCACCAGTAGGGAAGCCACGACATAGAGATGAAACCACCGAACTCTTTGCATCTGAATTACCTTGGGTATTCTTTATAGAGTTAAATCAAAGTTGCTAATTTTAATTTCATACTATTTATTTATAAACGCTGAAATTTCCTAAAAATGTTATTTTAGTTTTTCTAGAGTAACCCGAGAATTCCTAACACAGTTTTAGAAGAATATATTAAATATAATGTTATATATTTTCCCCTATTTAGAATAACAATATTCAACCGCAATCTAGACTAATATATTCTAATCACAGTTAGTACTAAAAAGATGTCCACTAATCCCGACAAGAAGTTTCGAAATAAATGAGTCAGATGGAAGGAAAAGAAGTTGCCACCCTATATATAAATAGATTTAGCATAAAGATATAAATATAAAATTTAATATAATATAGCAATAATAATAGCAATATCAAAAAATAATATATATGCATAATATAATTATAAAATAGTAAAATATATAAATATAAGATATTATAATAATTGTTATAGATAAAATATTTTTAATAAATATAAGTAATTAGATTGTGAGAAGAGCTAATATAAAATGATAATAAATAAGTAAATATAAACATTTATAAAGTATAATAAAGATAATATATAAATATAAGATAGATATATATATAGATAAGAATGAAGATTACTAATAATAATATAGATAATATATATAAGCAAATATATAGAAAGATAGTGATAGATAGATAATAGATAGATAGATAGAAGAAAAAATAGAAGATAATAGATAGATAGAAGATAGATAGATAGATGATAATAGATAGATAGATAGAAGCATAGATAGCATAGATAATAGATATATTATAGATGGGTAGCATAGATATATAGATAGATAGATAGACAAAATCACGACATGCTTTTCCCTCTTTTAAAATTCCCAAATAATAAAAAAATTATTATATATTATAAAGCTAAATAGAAAATAAACATTAAAACTAGGAAAAAAATAAATTTTTTTAGTTTTTCTTTTTTTTCTTCTTATACAAAATAAAAATAATAATAAAAAAAAGAAGAAATTAAATAATAATTTTTTTGGTGAAATGAAATAAAAACTCCATATCTTTTAATCTTAGCTTTTAAACACAGTTTAAGTCATGTTCTTGAAGCGGCTTCCTCTCTACTCATACTTGATTATCGTTACTCTCACAGCAACATTTTAAACTAAAATCTTTTTTCTTACACTTAATATTATATTATGCTATAACATTGAAAATAAGTTTATGCCGGATAACGAGGATAACATATGCATGTAGCGTAAATGCATCGTAGGTATATATATAATAATATATTGATATATAATAATATATATATATATATTATATTATAATATATATATATATATATAATAATAAATATTATTATGTATATGTGTATATTAGTATATATAGATATATCAGCAATGACTCTTGATACTCTGGCAACTTGGGCTGAAGTCTGAGTTGCATTCGAATATATTATACGCAAGTTTTAATAATGTACAAGTTTTAAAACTTACTAACTTTATATTATATATACTATAATTATAATATTAATATATTATATATATAAATATAAACATAATATAAATATTAATTAAGTAGGGTACCCTTATGCTTATATAATATATATAATATATTATTATATATAATATATATTATAGGAAGAAGAGAAAGTATTTGACGAGTAGAGAAAGATGAGAGAGACAAATAATAATTTGGTAGACACCTAAGACCTACTCTAATTTGATGAGCCTGTTGAGGTGAACCTTTTCAAGTGAATAAATGCAAAGTGTCAACTTTTGAAGTGTTTCTTCATTTAAGAGAATTACCACTTTAATCATTACGCCACCAGGATCCAAAACGTGAGCCTAATGTATCAAGATTGTCTCCCCCATTAATGTTTCGGTTTTTTTTAAAGAAAAAATGCGCTTGGCCCTCCCTTGAAGTGAAAGTAACAGTTTGCTTTAATATATTTTTAGTTATTTTTTTCATAAATGAATAAAGTAGTTCAGAAATTAGTTAAATTTTTTATCATATGAAAGAATTCTTTTATTTTGTTATTTCTTTAATATTTCTAAATATTCAAGCGACTATGAAATTTGGGGTTTTATAAACACAATAAGTTACTTCGTATGATAGCTTTCTGGAAACTTTGAATTACTAACTATGCAGAAGTAAAGTTATTGATTGCTACTGTAAAATATGAGTGATTTGTTTTTCTTATGTGCGTGTTTTAAACAGTGTCATGTACATTAATTTAATTTCATTTTATTGTCAAAATAGCCTCCGGTTAACTCATAATTAATAGTGATACTTTGTTAGAAATAAAAACAGTATTTTTTGATAAGATCTTGCTGGAGTTTGCTTTAAATTCAAGATGATTAGAGTTTATGTTTAAGTGAAACAATTTTTTTTGTTAATTAACTTGTATTACCGTATTTCATTACATGTGTCTATAGGGTATTGTAAGGTATAATTATATTCATCGGCTTCATTGTACCGAGCATGTGAGTAGTATTCGTGCCATTTGGTAGTTGCAGGCCTTTTCGATAGGAAGGAATAGAGATATTGGTCTGAAACTTGGAATATAATCTATATATGGGTTAAGCTCGAAACAGGGTAAATTTCAAGTCTCTTGGATGTATATAGAGGGGGGTCGCCCCCGAGGGTCGACGTGAATTTTGCTATTACGCCCTTGTTGCGGGATCTGAGCGAGCGAAGATTAGGACTAAAGATTAGGCGAAGATTAGGGGTGTAAGCGGGCATTACCCCTCCGAAGGAGGGGTAAGGCCTCAGCCCTTCGGGCTGAGGCCCATAGCCCGCTTACACCCCTTCGGGGTGATCCCCCCTCTCAGGATTCATATCCTTTCAAGGGGCGCCTCCCTCAGGGTTTTCTCTCGGAAGGTAATGTGTTGCTTTAGATACTCTTGGTTAATGAAAACTGTTTATTCGTAAGTTAGGTACGTTATGTTAAATAATAATATGACAATGTGAAAATAACACTTGATTTGTTAGAGAAATTATAATGAGTGTTTGTAAGATATTACTGTGTTAACTGACGATGATGTGTTAGAAACGTGAGCCTAGGTTAGTATTTTGTTTAGTAATGTTAGTTTGCCCTAGAAATTTGATAATGTCTACATTTATTCATAGGTCAAATGATGTTATATCCGAAACGAATGACACTTTGACGAAGATAGTGTCGAGTTCATAGTTGCAAGATGTTGGTACTCATTGGTAGTATTTGGTCATTTGTTAGGATTTGTTAGATGGATACTGAGCTATTACCGTGCTGATATGACGAGAAAGTTGGAACACAATCGAGTACTGTATGACCCATGTTAGCTACTTTAACTTGTTAAGATACAGTAGGGAATTTTTCAAGATGTTAGCTGATTATCATACGCGGTTGTTAGGTTTGCATTTGACATTAGTATTTTAGGTGCGGGTATAATGTTAGGTTTATTGTGATGGCTAAACGGTTTAGTTCGGTTTAAAGCAAATATATTCGGTAGATTAGTATATATAAGAACTTTGTTTTTGTTATGTTTATCCAAAATGATATCGAAAAATATGACTTGAATCAATAGTCAATAGATCATAGCAAGGTAGGAGGGTGGTGGAGATGCTGGATGGTACTTGGATTTACTGATTTACTGATTACGCTTCAAAATCAGTACAAAAACATTCACTGACCTGCAGCTAAATTCAAAAACCTATTTTAAGTTATTACGATATAAGAATTTTGTTATTTTTTCGTGATGATTAGTAAAATCTTTGTTACAGAAACCTATTAATCAGTATCAACCTAGACTAGAGAAAGAGATCCAATAATGAAATTGAAGTAAAAATATTTTTATTGAGAAGCTAATGTTATAAATTGTTACGTTAGCATTATATTCGTTGTCAGTTGATGATTAGACATTAGGTAGTTGCTATAAAACATTGTTTAACAAAAAAAAATAATGTAAAAATAACATTGATTTTTAGAGATATGCTAAAAAAAGTGTGAATAGTTACGTTTTGTACGAAGGTTAGACCGTACTGTTGTTAAAGTGTGGAAGTTTGTTAATTCTTAGTAGTTATCGGTTTAAGTGTGTTAGATTTGACTGTATATCATATCTAGTTACAGGTTATGTTAGAGTTAGCTTCATTAATGTAAAACGCTTATGTTACGTAGATATATTCTGCATGGTTAGAGTATATAAAAAACTTATTTTTTTGTTATATGGGATGAAACTTTGTTATGTTACAGTTATTCGTTGGTCTGATGATAATTAGACTATGATAAATATTCTGTTAAATATTACCATGTCAATGTAAAAATTTAACGTTTAAATATGTTAGAAGATAATGCTGGTAAAATATGAATAGGTACGTATGTAGCAATGTTAGTTACTGATATAGGTGTTAAGTGTAGAACTGTGTTAATGTTAACAGTTTATTCGTGTTTAATTTGTGTTAGTTTGTCGTTGTACATATATTTTTAGTTTTCATATGATGCATGTTAGCTTTATTAATGTGAAAAAGCATTGTTATGTTAAGCATATAATCAAGTTTAAATATGACTTTATATATCTTCAAGTAGGAGAAAAGAAAATATACTCAAAGAGAAGTAAATCAATAGTGTTAATGTAAAAATAATATTGAAATGTTAGA
Source organism: Trachelipus rathkii (assembly GCA_015478945.1). Taxonomy (NCBI): domain Eukaryota; kingdom Metazoa; phylum Arthropoda; class Malacostraca; order Isopoda; family Trachelipodidae; genus Trachelipus; species Trachelipus rathkii. The sequence goes on along the minus strand of JABUQX010074041.1, from coordinate 9,917 downwards.
GATAGTATGAAAAGGTGTGAATTAGGTACATTTATGCACGCTATGTGCTAGGTACTTTAACTGTGTTAAGTATAAACTTTGTTAATGTTAGTTGTTTATTCAGACGCAAGGTATGTTGTGTTAGGTTGTCATTGTACATTATATTCTGTTCTAGAATGCTATGTTAGCTTAATTAATGTTGAAAACAATGTTACGTTAGCATATAGTTGTTGGTCAGTATAAAGAACTTATTTCTGTACTATGTTATTGTTGTTGTTGTTTGTGTTGTGTTTGATTGCTTTTGTTGTTTGTTTTGTTGTTGTTCATATACAAGAAATATATACCTATGTACCCTTTTGAGTTGATATGGTTCGTATTCTTGTTTACTTTTCCTGATTGTGGTTGAAAGAAAAGAAATGTTCATCTTACCTTTAAAGAATTGTATATACCACTCATTTTCTTCAGGTAGAGTTATTTGTCACCGTGCTGATACGATGACAATCGCCCCGCTCTCTACACTTGTTGATGATATCTTCACAAGGAGTTTCGTTTGTTTGCAATGTTATTACTTTACTGGTGTTAAGGCGAACTTTGTTAAGTTAACAGTTTATTCGTGTTATAAGTTGTTTAGGTTTGTCTTTGTACATTCAACAAAAAGTTCATCACGCTTAATGTAGTGTTTATTATGTGGAAACTTTATTAGGTAAGAGTATATTCGTTGATCTGTATCAGTTGATCAGTATAATTAACCAATGTTTGGATAAATTTTAGTTAAATGATTACCATGTTAATATAAATAATTAAACAATTGTTTATGTTAGAATATGCTTGAAAAAATAGGAATAGGTTACGCTTTTGCAATACCATGTTAGTTACTTACTGGTGTTAAGTGCGGAACTTTGTTAATGTTAGCAGTTATCCGTGCTTAAAGTGTTAGGTTTGTCGTGTATATTATATTCTTAGTTTATAATATTTTCTAATGTTATGTGGCTTTATTAATGTGAAGAACCTTTACTACTGTAGAGATATCATTGATCTGTACTAAGTTCATTTAGACAAGGTTATGTAAATTTTTGTTTTAAAATATATACAGTGGTACCTCGGTATATAACGTTAAGTATGTAGAGATATGCTGAAAAAAGTATGAATAGGATTACGTTTGACATGCAATGTTAGTTACTTTTACAGGTGTTAAGTAGTGCGGAAGTTTTTATAGTTATGTTAACAGTTTATCGTGTATAAGTTGGTTTAGAGTGTACTTTGTACATTATTTTCTTAGTTCAATGTTACGCTATGTTAGCTTATTGGATTGGTGTGAAACTTTACTTAGAGTTATATATTTCGTTATCGTTATGATAATTTCCCAATGTTGTGATAAACATTTTTTGTTAAATGTTACTGTCTCTAGTGTAATGATAATTAATCAGCCCAAATTGAACAAGAAAATGCTGAAAAAAGTTAGAAGCATACGATTTCCCTAAAATGTTAAAGTTACTTTTTACTGGTGATTAAGCGTGGGACTATAGTTTAAGTTAACAGTTTATATTTGTGTAAGTCTATATGTGTAGGTTTTTCTGTACATTATTTCTATTAAGTCATGTAACGCTATGTTAGCTTTATTGATGTGAAACTTTATTACGTTAGATATATTCGTTGTCAGTATGATAATTACCAATGTAGTGATAAAATTTAATTAAATATACCATGTAATATAAAATAACATTTATATTATGATTAGAGGATGATGCTTTTAAAAAAAAGTAAGAATAGGTTACGTATTGTATATCTATTGAGTTAGTTACTATTACTTGGTCAGTTAATGTGGAACTTGTATAATGTTGATATAACTGCTATATTCTTGCTTAAAGATATAGTTAGGTTGTATCTGTACATTGTTTTCTTAGTTCAGTTGATGGTATGTTAGCTTTATAAATGTGAAAACTTTGTACGTTAGAGTTCTATATCAGTGATCTGTATGAAAATTACACACGGTTATGGTAAATTTTTGTAAATGTTACTGTTAATCTAAAGATTAACATTGTTATGTTAAGATATTACTTGACAAAGTATGAATAAGTTACGTTATGCATGTATTAGATTAGTTACTTTACTGTTGTTAGGTTGGGACTTTGTAATGTTAACTGTTTATTCCTTTTCCATTTTTCTTTTTTTGCTGTTGTGGGTTAATTATAGTTCAGATGATGTTAAGCAAGCTTTATTAATGTGAAAACTTGTTACTTAACAAATTGATGATCTTGTATAAAGAACTTGATTTAGGCTATGTTTTCCAAAATGATACTCGAAATCTTTGACTTGAATCAAGAGATCAAATAGATCAATAGATTTCAATAGATCAAGGATGATAGGGCGCGTAGATGTGGCGGTTGTGGTTTGATCTTACTGTATTTACTGTTTAGGTATGTAAAAACATGACATTTTAGTAAAAATTTGACCCTAATCAATTTTATCCAAACATCAATAGATCAATAGCATAGATCACAAACTGGACAGGAGGAGGTGGTATGATGTGGTTGAGTTGTGGTTTTTGAATTTACTGACTTACTGCTTTAGGGTATGTAAAACATGACAATTTAGTAAAAAATTTTGACTTAATCAATTAGTCAATAGATCATAGATCAATAGTCACAACTGGACATGAAAATGGAGCGGGATGTGTTGGATTAGTGGTTTATTTAACGATTATACGCTTTAGGGTATGTAAAAACGAAAATTGTAAGTTATAAACAAAAGATAACAAATTTATTTATTTATTTATTTATTTTTTTGGTTCTGGAAACCATTATTTCACAGAAATCTACAGACCCAATAAACTATATAAAGACACCAATATTGGTCATTACACATAATAATTAAATAACTCGCACCGCCACGCGGAGCCAGCACCGAGGTGCAGCTGGAAACATCCTACTCTTCGGAAGTCAGACTCCTTCTCCATTTTTTCCTTCCTTTTTATTCATCTTTCCACCTTCTTTCTTCCTCCATCGATCTCTGTTTTGCACTCTGTGTTTATTCAGTTGGCCCCTACGGATAGGGATAGCGCCCTAGACACCCTAATTACGGTCTTTAATAAACCATTCATATCTCGACGATGCTACGCGGATCGATTATAAGCCTATATAGACTAACTAACATGTTTATCCGAATGTTTATTAATCGGCACCGCACGGGAGCCAGCACCGGAGCCGATGCCAACTCTTCCAATACAGGTTATGCAGAGCGGACCCTGAACCAGAAGTAGATCGGACCGTAGTTTGGAAACACCTAATTTCTTATATAGGGCCCGCGCAGTCTTGAACCCTGAGCAGCAAACGTTGGAAGGTTATTGGCTCATAAAATTATGATATTCCCTATCGAGGGATATCAATTTTTTTTATACGAACTATCACAAACATACCTTCGCGCAGTCGCGCAGGTGTCCACCTGGATCCTATATCATCCTTTATTAGCCTAACTTCGCTCGCTCAGATCCCGCAACAAGGGCGTTAAAGCGCAAAATTCACGTCGACCCTCGGGGGCGACCCCCTCTATATACAATCAATAGATGACTTGAAATTTAACAATCCTGTTTCCGAGCTTAACCACATATACTGATTCAAGACATTGATTCTAGTTATTAATTCTTTGATTTCCTTTTGCCCTACCGAAAAGCATGCAACTTACCCCAAATGGCCTGACGGAATTAGCTAACTAGGTAACATTTAATAAGCCTAAAGTCGTCACCCTGATATATATAATACTAATATTTAATATATTAGTATAATAGAATAGTATATATAATAATAATATATAATATATTATATAAGATATATATATATATATAATTTAATGTATAATAATATATAATATATCTTAATATATTAATTTATAATATAATAATATATAATATAATAATATGTATAGTTATATATATAAATTATTATTAATTATATATAATAATATATAATTATAGATAATATGATTATTATATATATATTATTTATTATAATTATTATAATATAAATATTATATATATATTAATATTTAATATATTATATAATATATAATATATTATATTTATAAAATATTTAATATATATATGTAAATAATATAATATTATATAAATATATTATTTATATAATTATTAATAATATATTTATTACTATATTATATATATAATATAATATATAATATTATATTATATTTAAATAATTATTATTAATATAGTATATATATACTATATAATCTATATATATTATTATAATGATATTAATATTTATAATATACTATTAGTAATTTCATCATTATATATATATATATATATAATATATTATAATAATATATATATAATATATATATAGTATCCTACTTAAAATTAAAATAGGGTAAAGAACTTTTATCAAATGTAAGCATAATGTCTAGTAAGTTAGAATATATAAAGCTTAATAAAAATAAATGCTAATAAGTATATACTATATATTAATTCATATATATATATATATTATTTATAGCGTAGTTAGAATAACTAGTAGATATATAATATTATTAAAATTAAACAATATACTATATATATTGTATATATAGATAGGTCATATTATATATCAGTTACACAACCTACTTATACTATTATATAAGGCTTAATATTATAATATCTAAGCTAAGATAACTATTGAAAGCTATCACCAGCTATATAAATAGCGATATAGTAGGCCGAAATAAAATTAATAAATATATAATATAATACTATCTTAATCCAAAGCTAGCCTATTAATACATGTAAGCTTCACATTAATTCTAAAAATAATTTAAATACTACCACCACCATATACTTAAGTTATGAATTATAATATATTATATATTTACTACTACTACTTATATATAATATAAAATATATATATATTTAATATATAATAGAGTTAGAATTTAAATACTTTTAGTCAATAATATATTAATATATTTGATACATATTATATATATATAGAAAGTTAATAAATACTATTATTATTACTAATTATATATATATATTAATTTATTTTATATTTTTAGCTGTCTTAGCCTCTATTAAAATTCCATAAGTTGCTTATGCCAAGAAAAGTAAGACAAGTTGTATCTCCGAGACGTGAATTGATAGCAAAAAAAATAAATATGAATTTGCATTAGGGTACCCATCATTATTACGTAAAAGTAAAAAATTCTTATTATTTAATTTGAACATTAATATAAGAAATTTGTTAAAAACGATATTCTCAAATTAAATTAAGAACAGATTATTATTGATTAATTAATATATATTATTAATTATTATTATTATCATTATCCATTATTATTATTATTATTATTATATTATTATTATATATTATTATTGTTATATTATTTTTAATATAATTTAATCTATTCTATTATTATTTCTCTCATTATTTATTATTAAACTTACATTATCAATTCATCTTATTATTATTATTTATTTACTATTAAATATTATCTATGGAGAATTTAAGATCTTATAATTAAAGAATGGAAAGTAATTTCATATTATAAAAAGAGGTAAAATATGAATGATTAGTAAATGATAACATTAGTTATAATTAGATTAAGAATAAAGAAGACGAAACTGGTTCACTAGTTTAGGATATTATTTTGATAACTAAAAGCTATGCCATAATTTGTCTGATTGATAACACTATTTATTTTTGCGGTCAATTAAAAAGCTTTTGCTTGATATATTCACGGATAATGATTGTATACAACATTGAGGAAATAAAAAAAAAGACCGAAAGCGAAGAAATTTATGCAGTAAAAGAAATGAAATTAATGAAACTGAAAAATGATTTTGAAGAAAACGCTCACGAGAGGAAGGTAAAAGTGGAAACTAAAAATGTTTTAATAATTATTCTGTTGCAATAATGGTGGTTGTGTAGAAAAATTGAAAAACAAAAGAAACATAAATAAAAAAAAAAAAAAGTTGCATATAGAAAATCATAAATTAAAAGTCTTTTGCAGATAAGCTTTTATTAACATATTAGAAAATTTGTTTACTTAAATAAACTATATCTGACAAAAGAAAAAATGAGCGATTAGTTAATGAGTTTAGAAGATGAAAAATAACTTGAAATTTGATGTTCATCTGCAAAGTAAAGATTGCAACTTCAGTTAACAGTTAATAAACATAAGCATATTGGTTGTATGAAATTTCCACCTACTCTTTCCAGGTTTCATTCCCTCCAAATAATAAATAATCTAGCCATTTTAAGATTTAATATAAATAGAGCTTTAATTTAATTTTACCAACTTTCATATAATAACTTTCCCTCTTTTTTTTCCCAACACCCACAATGGAGGGTGGCGGGGTGACAAATAATAAATCATTTCTTTCATCATAGAATGAAATAGTTATTGTGAAGGATAAATGATACGATAAATTATGATATTGATTTCTGTTGCACCAGTCATCGTATTTTCCCAATCCACAGGAATCCATAAAATTTCAGAATTTTATTAAATGAAAGTTTATGTATATAGATTTTCAAACCCTTTTAGCTAAAAGAGAGAAACACGGAAATCTTTTTCAAAAATATCTTTAAAAGATATCTAGACTGAAAGTGAATGACATATTCACTGATACAAAATTCCGAATAATAAAAAAAAAATAAAAAAAATCTCTAATTGATTTATCAATTTAGCCTCATTTCTGCAATCGTGTTGACTGTATTGCCAGTCAAAAATTTCTATCTATTATGGACAAAATAAATGATACTGCCCCTAAAACCGGTAGGGAAAAAGAGTCATGGTTGTCCCAACACTACCGCTAGTCATTTATCACCAACATAAATTCAAAAATCCTCTTCACTTCGACATACTTAAAATCTAATTATTATATATTTTTCTGAAAGATACCATCCTATCTTTATGCAACATAAGCAGTGTATCGATCTGTCACAGTATCAATTATCCAAAGGTCAATCAGTGTATCTTATACTTACTCTACTTTCAACTGATAATTAACAACATACATCACTCATCGACCATCCAAAGTACAGTACAAAATACCATATACTCAACGGAAAAAAACATCTTTAAAAGCAACACCCTTCGTTATCGCTCTAACACAATATACGAGCTGATAAATTCTGCTAAACTTGGCTATAATTACATACCTCGATTATTCTGCCCTGCCCTGATGGTAAAATCATTCCAACAAACGATTTTCCCGTAAATAACAATAATAAGATCTCCACATTACTTTTCTCTTATTTTCCTTACGTAATGACCAAAATGGTGCAGAACAACATTTAATGTTGACTTAGCGAATTATTAAAAAAAAGTTACATGACAGTTTACTTACCTTCAAAATTTCAACATTAAATATATTGATATTTAGGAAATATTAATATATATAACTAAACCGTTCATTTCATTTATAGGAAACTTATTTATTGATACGATACTACTATCAAACCCCAAGTTGAAGATATACTCTAATACACTCTAACAGATTAAAATGAATATTATATTATTGTTCCGAGTCACAATTGATTAAACGCAATAATAATAATGAAAATAATGATGAGTTCTTCCACTTTCTTCGGATCAGAAGAACACCAAGTTACAAATAGTTCTTGTCTTTGTGAAAGAGAAGAAAATGTTCATCAAATACAAAACTAGTAACAATGAACCAAAACTATTAAAACAAAATGCATATTATATATATATATATATATATATATATATATATATATACTATATACCTTATTTTATATATTTGTTTTTTTTTACATACTTTATATATATATATATATACTTGAGCTATATATACTATATATATATATACATATAATAACATATATATATTTATTTTTATCTATACAGACTTCTCTATTTACCTCTCCTATATCTATCTTTTTATATATATATATATATATATACTATATATATAATATATATATACAATGTATTCAGATCTAGTTTGTTTTTGACAAATTCACAGAGTAAGTATATAGATTTAAAAAAGCATTAAAATAAAATTATTTCGCAATAAGTTATTTGCCAAGTTTTTATTTCTCATGAAATCAACGCCATAAAATCATATTGTGTGGAAAAAGGAGTGAAACAGATTTAAAACTTATTATTTGAAAATTTTCCCCTTCATAATTCTCAAAATATTCAAGAAAATTGATATCATAAGAAACGATTATGAAGATTAAAATGCATAACAGTTAAAAATTTCTTCTTCTTCTTCTTCTTCTTCTTCTTCTTCTTCTTCTTCTTCTTCTTCTTCTTCTTCTTCTTTAATAATAATAATAATAATAATAATAATAATAATAATAATAATAATAATAATAATAATAATAATAATAATAATAATAATAATAATAATTAATAATAATAATTGGAAATCTTGAATATATGATGTGTCAATATTAGTAAGAGTATTAAAATTAATATGTGTGTGTGTGTGTATTATTATTATTATGTATGTTCTCTTCTACTCTATTTTCTTATACTATTCCTTGTATGTGTCTCTTTCACATGATATATTTATCTTCTTTTCAAACAAAACAATGAAAATCTGAATCAATATGGTGGCAAGTCCCTATTTTCTCACACAAAACCCACACAAAGAAAGCACCTTATACACAATGTAACTCTTTAAATTCGTATATGTTCAAAGGAATTTCAATATACCAATTCAGTATAGGCATCGCCTTTTCTTCAGTTCTGCACGTGGTTAGTTACTACTATTCACACAAACACATCGTTTTCATATCAAAATATACCCAAATCAATGACAATAAAATGGTATACCTAAGATTTGGACCCACAGGACTATCCTAACCGCAAACCGCACAAATTGACCGCAAAAGTGACCTGCAAAAGTGACCGCAAGCTGAAAAGGTCACCTGCTTCTATTCTATATATTCTATATTCTTTGTTCTGAGTACCCTATTGGATGGTTCTTGTATAGGTTAGCCTCTTTGCCCCTGCTTTAACATTCTCCACCACGTCATAGATCTTTGGCTAATATTGGTATCTATCTTAGGTTATAAGGTACGGGAATCGATTAGTGTGTATTAGAATCTGCTAGGATGCTTCCTTTACGGTTATTACAAAACTTACATAGCCTTTTCTAGCATGTATATCTACATTCATAGAATTTCTCTACACTTCTCGAAAAGTCCTCTCTATCAAATGTAATATTCTGTGGTCGTATATTAGAATGTGCTGGATACTTCAGCTACAAGGTTATTACCCCACCCCTTTTCTACCCTTTTCTGGCATGACATATCCTACGTCATAGAATACACCAAATATTGATGTCTATCTATGTTGCATAAGGTATAAGGATTCAGTTGGTGTATATTAGAATGGTATTCGTTGGTTCCTTCAAGGTTGGTACCACACCCCTTTTCTTGCCTTTGGTGCGATATATCGTATAGTGGAATGTGCGATATTGGTATCGATTAATACATAAACCGACACTGTTGAATCGATTTCTGTGGTTTGTAAGAGATGATTATTCTTAAAGTTAGTATTAGTGCCACCTACCCTTGCCACAATGCTGTATTACAGCATTTTTTGTTTCTGGGCGCAGGCGAGCTCAAGTGTTTGCCTGATGTTTTTGAGGTATACTGAGTCGATTGCCACTATTGCTGAACGCGGCGTTTCAGCCGTTGCGGTTTTAGAACACACCAACATGCGTTTTTCGTAGAGGGCTTACCCTTCGTCAAAACCTATCATGACGGGTGTCAAACAGGGGCAGAATGTCTCAAAATGAGATTCCCGTAGTTGCTTTCCCGAACGCCAGAGTCCCATGGCCCCACTAGGGGTCATTTATATGGTATCGAACGACACCATCTGCATCTTAGCAGAGACATTTGGGGACATCGTATCCTCTCTTTGAAGCTTGTGAAATACTATGTATTTTATCATTGTGTCAATGTTTT
>JABUQX010074039.1:10000-13368 GCA_015478945.1 Trachelipus rathkii | reverse complement strand
TATATATATATATATATATATATATATATATATATATATATATATATATATATATATATATATATATATATATATAAAAATATAGAGAAAGATATATATATAGCAGGATTTGGCATATATATATATATATATATATATATATATATATATATATATATATATATATATATATATATATATATATATATATATATATATATATATATATATATATATATATATATATATATATATATATATATATATATATAGATCAGCATCCCGAAAGACACATGCATGTAACTAAAAAACTATAACAGCTACACGAAAATAAATATCATTTTATTAATCAGGAGACATTTTTACCCATGAAATAAAAAAAAAAAAAAAAAAAATAACGCTTTTTAAAATTTAAAATTGTTAAAAATGTTGGAAAACTTGTATGATTACCGTTTTTTGACAATACGAAGGAGCTCGAGTACTCCGAGGGAGCGCGCAAAGGTGTCAAATGTTGAATTTTTTCTTTTTTAACTAAAGGATACCCCACGGGTAAACAACAAAGATGGACAGAGTCGGGGTTTCTCGGCCTCCGTCGGCTCGAACCCCCTAAAAAGGAAATAAAAAGAAAAAATAACAGAGCAAATAAAACAAAACACTATTTGGTAACTCTTGCTCTCGTATTACTGCAGGAATGGAAGGTTGATGAGAACGTACGCTTGCCAGACCTAAGATTATACTAATATTTAAGGTGTTATTAATAAATATTAGAATAAAATAATTTTTTTTTAAGTTTCATCGATGAAATTGCTTGCTAAAATCAAAAATGTTATTTATTTTCCTGTAGCTGTTATAGTTTCCCGCATTGGGCTTCGATGTTGCTTACCTATATATATTTTTATATTTATACATATGGGGATTTTATGTATTTATATATATATATATATATATATATATATTTTTATATATATATATATATATATATATATATATATATATATATATATATATATATATATATATATATATATATATATATATATATATATATATATATATATATATATATATTATATGGTTGTTTATGATGTGGTTGCCTGAACATATTAGGCTTATTTTTATTATTAAAGTTTAAAGACGATAAGACCCAAGTACCGTTAGAAAAACCGCGCATGAACCCTTTTTGTTGTCGTTTTTATTTTATTTATTTATTTATTTTTTTGGTTATCTTGTTCCTCAAGCTATTTTACAGCAAATTCGAAATCAGACTGTAGGAAAAGGTTTTCTGGATATTCTAATTTTAACCGTCATTTTTATGTATAGTTTTCAGAAGTCCATGAATGCCATCGTTATATTTTATACATACACGTACCTTCAAGATAAGCTAAAGCCCTTCTTTGTTCTTTCAAAGACAGAGTAGCCGGTTCTTTATGTGTCTGATATATATATATATATATATATATATATAAAGAAGTATATATATATATATATATATATATATATATATATATATATATATATATATATATATATATATATATATATATATATATATATATATATATATATATATATATATATATATATATATATATAATTGGGGGTTAAAGTGGTTCAAATATCTATAACCAGTTAATAATCGTCATTACCGAATATTATCCGATTATTCGGTTCTTCCAAAAATTGAGCATTTTATGGGAAGAAATAAATTTTCTTTGCTAAGCTTATTCGGTACTTTTTTTTTTTTAATCAGGGATGCGTGCCGAATGCACAAATTATTTGACAGTGCCGGAGCCGAATTATTTTTGAGATGTTATTCGAAGAAGGATGCGATTTTGTTTTTTAATATAAGTATAATATAAAAAGTGTTAGGAGATAAGGCGGAGGTCCGGAAGCCTCGGAGCCACAAGGGGTCTGGAGTTTTGAGTCTGAGACAATGCCAAATAATTTTAAAATGATGTAACCGGAACCCGATATTTTGAGAGAGAGAGAGAGAGAGAGAGAGAGAGAGAGAGAGAGAGAGAGAGAGAGAGAGAGAGAGAGAGAGAGAGAACCGTCTCCTCCACATCGGCCATGGCCAATCGGGACAAAGGAAATATTTTTTTTTTGTTTACTGAAAATCAAAATAAAAGGTCCAATTCTTTTTTTTCTTTAATTTATAGATCAAAATATAAATGATAACCATCATTTATTTAATTTGCTAATTACAGTAAAAAAAAAAAAAAGTTAAATACTTATATTCTTTATTTCTCAATTATGATATATACAAAATAAAGGTTTAATTTATTTTGTTTTTTTTTATTTTATTTTTTCAAATATAATTAAAAAATAAATGAGTTAATGAGTAACTATTCTATTTTCTTTAAATCAGTTTTTGATTATAAAAAATATAATAAAGGATTAACTATTATTTTCTTTTATATTTTAATTGTTCATAACAAATAAAGATAATTGAATAATAAGTAATAAATAAATAAACAATAAATAGTAACTTTTTTTATTTTATTTCAAAATATCCGCTCCGACTCCGACTCCGACTCCGGCTCCGGCTCTGGCTCCGGCTCCACAACTTTAAAATTTTTCAGCTCCGATTCCGAGCCATTTTTAAAATACGAGACTCCGGCCCCAACTCCGAACCCCTTTATTTCATAGTAAAAAATATTTCTGCTTCAGCTCCAGCTCCACCCACCAAAATATTTCGACTCTGGCCCCGGCTCCCCAGCCCGCCTAGCACCTTAACCGATTAATAGACAAATATTTCTTGCCGGTTTTGAGTTCTAATATGTGAATGGTATAATAGTAAAGTCTTATAATCCACACACACCAGAGACATCCATAAATATTCCTTATGCATAGGCTATATAAAACATAATTTTGGATTTTTTTCCTTTTGTGCGAGTTATAAGGCATACTATTATATATCATCATCATCAGCATCATCATCATCATCCTCATCATCATCATGTCCCTTGCTTCCCCATAGCTGGGGGTAGGGTGCCCAAACATGTACCGGAAATCCGAGGCATATATATATATATATGTTATATATATATATATATATATATATATATATATATATATATATATATATATATATATATATATATATATATATATATATATATATATATATATATATATATTCCCAATTTTTATGGTTCCTACATACGGAACAAATTAATTATTTACAGCCATAAAATTGAAATTGCCATTCTTAGGGGATAATTGATTATCTAAATTTTCTAAAAACCATACCTCTCTAAAATATCTATGATACTCCCATAAAACTTGATAGATAGATAGATAGATAGATAGATAGATAGATAGATAGATAGATAGATAGATAGAGATAGATAGATAGATAGATAGATAGATAGATAGATAGATAGATA
>JABUQX010074039.1:0-2500 GCA_015478945.1 Trachelipus rathkii | reverse complement strand
TGGGCTAGAATACTATGAAAATCCTAATTCCTCATGTTTATTAAATTTTAAGAAAAATGCCAATTGGACTTTCTGAACCTGACATTAAATATGTATATATTTAAAATATGTTATACTTATATATGTATGATTACTTATATATATATGTATGTATATATAGATTTATAATAATATATAATATATAATAAATGATATATATAATATATAATAAATCCCAACTTCTTGTTAGTATGTATACTATATCTATATAGTATGATTACATATAATATATAATATGGGTAATTATATAGAATATATAATATACTTATACCGCGCAATTACATTTCCTTGACATTGAAATATGTATGTAGTAATGTGTTATACTTTATATATCTATATAATATATATATATCCACTAATTATATATATATATAATATATTATATAAATATATATATAACTAAACTAATAGTGTTGCAACCCAGATACCAAAATTGAGGTCGAATACCGATACAAGTACTCGACAAATTTTTCCACTGCGATACGAATACCATACCAAAATTAATTTCCAGATACCGGATACCGATAACTTTATCCCCGTATAGATGGCCTGTAAATATGTATGTAGTCAGAATGTCTTATACTTTTATAGATATGATTACCTATCATTTAAAATATGGGTAATTATATAGAATATATATATATATATATATGTATTATCTATATATATATATATTCATTTTATATATATATATATAGTATATATATATAGATATATATATATATAATATATATATAGTATAATATATAATATATAATATATAATATATATATAATATATATATATAATTATATATATAATAATAGTATCCCTCGTAGAACGCGTCTTATAAACGCGTTGTACAAAAATAATAAAAAGAAAAATTTAAAAACTTCTAAAGTAAAAAAATGAACAAAGATTCTCTAAAACGTATATTATTATAAATTTGATTAAAAATTAAAATAAAATTCAAAAATTAAAATTAAAATTCCCCTATAATACAACATATTTTCAAATAATAATAAAGAAGAAAAAAAAAAGAAATATTCGGAGCTAAAAAGGCAAAGCAGTCAACAACGATAAACGATGTATCTCCTCAAAAAAGCACCAATGCAAATCTACAGAATCGGAAACTCCTCCATCTCTTACTCTTCAACTCATTTTACACTTTAAAGAAAAACTATTTGTGCGCAATTGATTTAACTTTAAAATTTTTATTACAACTTAGGCTATTACAATTAAATAATATAAAAAATTATCCCAAATTTATACTATACATTATATTTTATTATTAAAAAACTTTTTGCTCATTTAAGAAATGAACAGACTTACCTGTAATATAATAAATATTTTCCTTAAAATAAATTAACGTCAATAAAAATGTTATAACATATATGTAAATAACCATATATCTGCAAATTTATCAATTATACTTAAGGATTAATAAAAACTGCTGTGATTTTATTCACTTTATGCAATGGTAAAAAAATTTTAAAAATTAATTATTTTAGGGGGAATTAAAGTTATATTGCGATGTCGCCCTAAAACACGAGGGCAGACCTAACGCTTCTACAGGGTGACTGATATACAATAATATATATATATATATATATATAATATATAATATATAATAATATATATATATATATATATATATAAATATATATATACTATATATATATATCATAATAATATATATATATAATTATAATAATAATAATAAAATGTTTATATATATATATATATATATATACTATAATAATATATAATAATATAAATATAATATATAAATATATATATAAAAGCTTATATATATAATATATATATTCCAGCACTGGCTAACGAAGCCATACTATTCTCTACACTGCGGCGGTGCCCAGGCCGTAGCTCGCGAGGAACGTGTTGCTCGTGCATTAAGATTCATCACGTTATTAAAAATAAAAGTAGTTAAAAATAATATATATATATAATATATATATTATATATATATATATATTATATATAATATATAATATATATATTATAATATCGATAATGGGTTTAGACGACACATCACAATCACTATCACAATAATCACGGGTCATTATCATCCTTATAGTATATTATATATATAAGAGAGAGAGAGAGAGAGAGAGAGCAGAAGAGAAGAAGAGAAGCAATGAAGAGAGAGAGAGAGAATATGAGAGAGAGAGAGAGAGAAGAGAGAGAGAGAAGAGATGAAGGAGAGGAGAGGAGATGAGTAGAGAGAGGAGAGGGAGAGAGAGAAGAGAGAGAGATAGAAAAGAAGAGAGAGAGAGAAGAGAGAGAGAGAGAGAGAGAGAGATCGAGATCGAGCGTCTGGGACGGATGAGGAGAGAGGGAGAGAGGGAGAGAGAAGACAGAGGAGGAGAGTGAGAGAGAGAGAGAGAGAGAGAGAGAGAGAGAGAGAGAAGAGAGAGAGAGAGAGAGAGAGAGAGAGGAGAGTATACGAGCCGATGAGGGC
>JABUQX010074037.1:5000-17500 GCA_015478945.1 Trachelipus rathkii | reverse complement strand
TATATATATATATATATATATATATATATATATATATATATATATATATATATATATATAAGTAGTAGGACGGTCATTCCGGGGAAAATGACCTGACCTTTTTTGACCTTTTCTGACCGCCATGTTGTTTCCTGAGGTTGATTTTACCATGCCTTGACCTTTTGGCCTTGACCTTTTTGAGAACCCAAATTTTTGAGAACCCATATTTTTGAGAACCCAAATTTTTTGAGAACCCAAATTTTTTGAGAACCCAAATTTTTTGAGAACCCAAATTTTTTGAGAACCCGAATTTTTGAAGAACCCAAATTTTGAGAACCCAAATTTTTTGAGAACCCAAATTTTTTGGCAACCCTATTTTTAGCAACCCTTCGAAGAAGGGTTGTGCCAGACGGATGCGAAGCATCCGTCGTATTACCCCCCTATTTTACGCCCCCTAATTTTTCGGCCATGGGTCATTTTTTTTGCCCACGGTAATTTTTTTCGTCCATGGGTCATTTTTGACCCACGTTAATTTTTGATGTGTCTTTAGGGTTAGCCCTTTGATGTCTTAATCCTGTGGCCTCGCAGCCGCGAACCGGGCAAGACCGTTATTCGCCTGCCAGTCCCGCCCGCCAGGCCTGCCCTCCAGCCCGACCGCCAGTCCGTCGCGTTTTCCTGCCCGAACGTGGCTCTCCACCCAGCTTACAATTCCATTCTACACCTGCACCTAACTCCATATTTACGATACGAATATTTCTGTATTCTTTAAACTTATACCATATATATATATATATATATTAAGATATATATATATATATATATATATATATATATATATATATATATATATATATATATATATATATATATATATATATATATAATTTTCTGTCGATGTACAAATGGAATTCGGGTTTTAAAATGTTTAAAAACTAAAAGATTTAATCACAAGGTGGCCAGCCTGGTGACTAAACTTTTAGTCTTTTATTTGCCCTAGCACTAGGGCTTCCACCTCACCGTTGGCAAAAATGGGATTCTAAATAATTAGGTTAAGAGAAAAAACCCCTTACCTATAATAGAAACTTCAAGTTTTTTTCAAAAACTTCATGCTTCTGTTAAATACCATGAATATTCACTCTTAGTTAAACTGACATGTAGTTGTAATATTTAACTTCTATAATTTATACAAAAATAATTTAATTCTACCTTTATTCAAATAAAATAAAAAATATTTATTTAATATCTATCCAGAATATGATAAATATTATATTTGTATGGGATAACTATTACAATTTATTTTTAATTGAATTTTAATCTGAGAATCACAACGTGAAACGTTGCATTGAATGCGATTCGTAAAATCACGTGGCAGACGTCCATGCTATTATTGTTTATTCTCTTTAATTCGAAAAATTTATTTAATTTATTTGAAATATTTTATTCATTTTTATTTGAATTATTTTATTATTTTTAATTAGATTATTTATTTGCGTATCGTAATTATTTTCATTATTTTTATTTTTATTTTTGGTATTAGGTTTCGTCCAGCGACCTAACACGTGGCTTTTTACGATCCAAACATGCGCCTGCGCATCTACAAAGCGAGCGAGCGAGCGAGCGAGCGAGAGAGAGAGAGAGAGAGAGAGAGAGGGAGAGAGAGAGAGAGAGAGAGAGAGAGAGAGAGAGAGAGAGAGAGAGAGAGAGAGAGAGAGAGAGAGAGAGAGAGGTAGTATATATATATATATATATATATATATATATATATATATATATATATATATATATACTATATAGTATATATATATATATATATATATATATATATATATATATTATATATATATATATATATATATATATATGAAAGTCATCCAGGGGACTGAAGCCTATCTCTTGTTAGGCATCTGTGCTAACATGAGTCACATCTGGGCGGGATCTATCCTGGTCCATTCTGGCATCCGTGGTCACACATTCCACACATACACTGCACACATTACAGATTACTAGTTATTGACACACACACAGACACACAGCTGACACATTGCACACACATCACACCATGGCCACCCCACATTTCAAGACTTATACTAACATCGCATAAAACGACTAACAACCCCGCTTCGATGGGAGTCAATTGAAGAACCACTCGGTCAACCTGTATTTAGGCGTAATTTCGGTTCGTAGCTTTATTCGTGAGCCTGACGTCCGTTTCGCGTCAATCGATATACATATATGGTTATTATTATTATTGTTATATATATATATATATAACATATAGCATATATATATATATATATATATTATTATTGTTATTATTAGTTGCTATATATTATTATATATATTATTATTATATTATTATATATATATATATATATATATTTTATCAACTTTAGATATTCAGTGGTTTTATACTCTTGTCTTGTAGTTGATTCAGAGTTTGATTCTCACTTTGATGTTCGATTTGACGACCATCTCGATATATATATTATATATTACATATATATATATTATTATATATATTATTATATATATATATATATTATTATATATATATATACATATTACATATATATATTAGCAGTATATATGTTAGTTGTTATAGTTATATGTTATTATTATATTATTACATATACAAAGGTTATATATGGTTATTACATATTTTATACATACATATACATATATGCTGGTCAACCTTGTATTTCCAGTTTGTTCTGCTTTTTGACTGTAGAGTGACAATCTTGAATTGGCCTGATATGACTATCTTGGATGAAGTCATCTTTGATCATCTATATTGATGATTCATCTGACGACCATCTTTTGACTGGCTCCCACCTGGCAGATCGTGAGCCAATACACGTTCACCCCCAAAGCTGCCGCCAGACCCAGCGTGATCTCCTGCAGCTGAGCATCCGTGGTATCTGCCGAGCGAATGAAAACACAGCACACCAGCGCTCCACATTTTACCATACTAAACATTCGTACTCTTTCGAATATACTATGATCATTCATTTTATTTCATACTTAAACATTTTTTGCAATATTGCGAACCTGTAACTGTAATTCAATATTACAGCATCCAGTTATTTAACACATATGAGTTTGATAACATTATTTTTTGCTTTGGTCACTTTTTACTAATACTTTTTACTTATAAATTTTTAAAATTCAGCGTAAGAAGAAACCAGAGTGCCCGCCAAATAAACATTTTATTTACTGTTAATGTACGAGCCTCTATTAAAACATTAACACGATACCTAAGCAGTAAACAAAAATCATGATATACCAACATCCAGGAGATAGCATGCTTTGCCTTACCGCTTTACCGCGCTTAACTCACAGCCGACTGCTTTAACCATGTTTACTGCTTTAATCTCTCTTATATAAGCATTGTTAACCACATATTATTAACGCCATATCTTAAAGCAGTAAATCAGTAAATCAATAGAGGTGTTGGTCAACATGGGATATGCTTGTTTTTACCGTTTTTACCATTTAACCATGTTTACTGCTTTAACCATAGCTTACTGTGTTTTTAATCTCTTTCTGACGTTTGTCTTTCATGCCGTTTTAACTTTCGTTTTATTTGCTTTTAAATCAGCTTTTTTCTGCCATCCAATGTTTTTATTTTAATATTTATTTATTACTAATATTAGTTATTTATTTTTATTATTATTTTTTATTATTTTTTTAATATTTTTGTGCTTTGTTATTTTTGTTTTGACTGCACAGATTTGCTTACACCGCACACAGATTTTTTGTTGATACATACACAATATTAATACACATTATTGAGACACAATACACACATTACACACACACACACACACACATATTACGTTTCACATTATTAATATCACTTACACATATAACGTATAGTTTATTAAAACATTTTATGTTTACTAAATCTTTTTTATTCTTTTAATGTTTATAACATAAAAAATGTAATATTTGTTTGCTAATAAATCAACATTATTTTTTGGAACAAAGAATTTGTTATTAACTGTATGTATTTACGTATCTTTCTAAGTTTTATTGTTAATTATCTCACTCACCCATCCGATGCGCAACTAAAAGATTAAAGCCCTTAGCATCGGCTTTATTGTTATCATGTAATATTGACAATATCAAGACAACCAGCATATTATGCGCATCTCCCTGAAGACCATGCAGACTATCTTCTCTGCAAACAAACAGATTGTTCTTTTGCTCGGCGATTTAATGCTATTCAAACTCGACTTCTCTGCAAATGGTGCATCAACTGCTGTTAGGCCTACCAGGCCTAAATTTAGATGCTGTCGAGACGGTTCACTTGGGTCTCACATCAGCAGTAATTCAGTAGCATCAGCAATAATCACACACATTTTATACAAACATGCTACCGGTACACTTTAAGCATGTAAGAAGGAAATGCTTTCTCCTTATTTCAGATTGTCAGCATTTGCCTCATTATAGCCACACCACGGCTCAGCATGGCCTCACTCAACTGCACCAGCTGAGTGTCCCGCCGCATCCCCGCCGCCGCGTCCCCGCCCGTCGCGTGCGCCCGGCGCAATATTTCCGCGTTCCGCCCGCCGCGTGCGCCCGCAGGCGCAATATCTCCGCGTACAAGTTAGTGTTATCTACTTCATGCCTATTGTTATTATTTTTTTAAATATATTTCAAACTGAAACATGCTGGATCGATAAGATCCCTTAAGCAGGTAAGAAGGAAATGTTTACCTTTCTTGTGAGTGGACGGAGTAATCCTTATCTATATATGACCTCGTATGTGATTGGTCGAGAATTATTTTATCGCTTTTTGGTTTTACGTATGTAAAAACATGTTTTTTCATATCCTGAACCTAGGGTTCGTTTATTTAAACTCTTAACATACATGTAAATATTTATTTAAGAAAGTAAAAATAAGGATAATAAAAACTTTACTATATAATTAGAAATTTAATAATCATTATCTTAATATATATATATAAGGCTAAAATTAAATATATACAAGAGTGTAATATATTTACAATGATTTTATATAAGGTTCACATTAATAACATATAAACATTATTATATACTCACATATTTATTAATATAATTGTTTATGATTTATTTTAAGGTCATACCTTCTTCAAACTTGCAATATGTTTAACGATTATAATGCTAGTCAGATTAAAGATGTAGTTATAATCCTGGCAATCTTCCAGTTAACACATACGTAAAAAGTTCCCGTTCAGATATCATAGTATATTTGCATTCTGGGTCACCTGCATAAATACTTTCCTGCCATTGTTTTCTAAGTAGATAAATGAATTTCTGTACGTCTATAGAACTTAGGAAGCGGTCGATGATAACCGTAGGATCATCGATCAGGGTTTTCTTAAATGCGTGGTATTCTTGGTATAACATGTAATGAATTACGGTTACGTAATTAGATAACACATATGTCTTCTTCAGCTGCATTAACATTCGCTTACGCACCTCTAAACATATATTTCATCTGCGCTAGGCCTGAAATGTAGAATCCAAATGATGTAGGTTCAAATACTGCTGCTTCATTATTTCTCTCCCATAATCTAACTTCCAAACTGATTATGTTTTGATGTTTATAAAATGCTAGAGTAAGTTGCTTATTGCTGGTTTCTTCGCACAGGCTAATAACTGTTTCGGTCCAATTTAAAGCTGAACTTGGTTTAAAGTATTCTGTAAGCCACTCTTCAGTGTGATTACATATACAAAGTAATTCATCTGGACTCATGAAAATACGCTTTGTATTATAACAGGGTGATTGGGTAGCACACTTGAAAAATTCAAATCCATCGGTTCTTTTATATAAGAATGAAACCCTACTTCCTGGGATCTTGATTTCCCACTGGATAATGTCTTGTATTGAGGTATACATGTTAAGGTGAATCATGATATACACTTAGTGAAAATAGAGCACTTTTATTACAAACCAGAGAACTTGTGCACCGCTTAAGAGCCAAAACGAGTATGATTTTAAAATGAGTTTGGATCTAAAACACGCATCCTCCAATATAATTTTCATCCAATCAGAGATAAGGTTCAGGATATGAAAAAACATGTTTTTACATACGTAAAACCAAAAAGCGATAAAATAATTCTCGACCAATCACATACGAGGTCATATAGAGATAAGGATTACTCCGTCCACTCACAAGAAAGGTAAACATTTCCTTCTTACCTGCTTAAAGGATCTTACCGATCCAGCATGTTTCAGTTTGAAATATATTTATAAAATAATAATAACAATAGGCATGAAGTAAATAACACTAACGGCTGGTGAGTACGCGGGAATATTGCGCCTGCGGGCGCACGCGGCGGGCGGGAACGCGGAAATATTGCGCCTGCGGGCGCACGCGACGGGCGGGGACGCGGCGGACGGGGATGCGGCGGGACGCACCAGCGGGTGCGGGGTTGGCTGCCTTTGAGGGTGGGGCTCATGCTGAGCCGTGGTGGTTAGCTTATGAAATAGGGGCAAACTACTCCGACCAATCACAAGTAAGGAAAACATTTCCTTCTTACATGCTTAAAGGATCTTACCGATCCAGCATGTTTCAGTTTGAAATATTATTTAAAAATAATAAAATAAATGATTCTTGTCTATACTGGAATTACCTTTTGACCTGTTATTAGAAAAAATTAGACCGTCGACAAAAAGGCTTATCCTAAATTTAGGCCTAAATTTAGGCCTAACGTAGTTATTGCACCACATTTTACAGAAAAAGGTCAGTTTGAAATATATTTTGACCTGGAATTAGGCTTAAATCGCCCCGGGATACAAAAAGGAATATCCTAAATTTAGACTTTACAGAGAAAGGTCAGTTTCGTATCTGTAAGGAGGGCGGGGTTGTGTTTTTCTCGTGATGGATTGTCAATGTACATAGGATAATAATTAAATAAAAAACCCGAATTATTTAAAAAACTTTGAAATATTTTTAGTTAACATCGAGTGAATAAAATAAATGTAAGTGAATAATTGTTATTTTTAAATAAAAACTTTAGAAAGATTTTAATAAAAATACAATAACAGTTTATAATAAATTCTTTGTTCAAAGGTAATGATTGATTTATATAGAAGTTTTAAGGAAAACTTTGAAATAATTTTAGTTATATTTGAATGAGTAATATAAATGTAAATGGTGTTTTAATTAAAACATAAAACTGTTTTAATAAATTATACGTTATATTTGTAAGTGAGTGTGCGTGTGTGTGGGCGTGTGTGTGTGTGTGTGTGTGTGTTGGATGTGTGTGTGTGGTGTGTTGTGTGTGTGTGTGTGTGTGTGTGTGTGTGTGTGTGTATTGTGTAAATCTGGTGCGAGTGTAAGTAAATCTGTGCGAGTGTAAGTAAAAATAATAAAAATAAATATAATAAAAATAATAAAAATAATAATAAAAATAAATAAAATAATAATAAAAATTAAATAAAAAAGTATTAAAACAAAATAAAAAACATAATGTTAATAAATATATGACAAGCAGTTAAAGCAGAAAAGGGTAAAACATAAAGCAGAAATGTGTTAAAGCAGTAAAGCAGAAAGTTAAAGCAGTAAACATGAGTTAAAGCAGTAAACATGAGTTAAAAGCAGTAAAGCAGTAAAAACAAAAGCATACTAATCCCCCCCCCCTTGGTGTTAGGTAACACCTCTATTGATTTACTGATTTACTGCTTTAAGGTTTGTAATGTAAATAAATATGGAAGTTAAAGCAGTAAAACATATAAGTTTAAAGCAGTAAAACATGAGTTAAAGCAGTAAAACATGATTAAAGCGTAAAAGCAGTAAAACAAAAAAGTCATACTAATTCCTCCCCATAGTGTTAGGAAACACCTCTAATTGATTTACTGATTTACTGCTTTAAGGTATGTAATGGTTTAATGTTTTAATAAAATTTCGTACAAATGTTGTAGTAAAAAATAAAATGTTTATTTATCAGACACTCTGGTTTTTTCTTCTTACATACAATTTTTAAAAATTTATAAATTAAAAAGTATTAAGTAAAAATAATGTTAATAAATATATGTGTTAAATAATAGGTCTGTAATGAGTTACAGTTTTAGGTTCGCGAAAAGTTTTTTAAGAAAAAAGTTTAAGTATGAAATAAAAATGAATGACTCATAGTATATTTGAAGAAAATTCTTTGAAATGTTTAAGTATGAAATAAAAATGAATGACTTATAGTGTATATATTTTTCAATCGCTCGGCGGGTCGCACCTACGGATGCGGGCCTCCAGCCTTTGCGGGGAGAGATCACGCTGCGTCCTGGCGGGCAGCTTATAACATAGGGGTAGACATTAATATTAACTCTGATCTTAAATGCTCAGGGTTGGGAACCATCAAAGATGAGTCATCAAGATGAATCATCAATATAGGTGTTACAAAAGATGACTTCATCAAAGATAAGTCATCAAAAGCTGAGGCATCAAAAGTTGAGGCATCAAAACCTACACGACACACAAGCTACAAAGACCAAAAATGGCACGTTGCGAGACACACATGCTTCCGGAATTGTCCAAGTTAAAAGAAAATATATATTAATATATATATATATATTATATATATAATATATATATATATATATATATAATATATATATTATATTATATATATATATATAATATATATATATAATATATATATATATTATATATATATTATATATATATATATATATATAATATATATAATATATTAATATATATAATATATATATATATATATATATATTCAAAGATGAGTCGTCAAAGATGAACCTTCAAAGTGAGGCATCAAACCTACAAGGTCAAAAAGCTATACAAGACCAAAATTGCACCCTGGAATACAAAAAGGTGACCGAAATATATATATATATATATATATATATATATATATTATATATATATATATAAATAATATATATATATATATATATATTATATAATATATATATATATATATATATTATATATATATATATATATATATATATATATATATACAGTGGCGCAAAGCTGAGAACAATCAAAACCTACAAAGTCAAAAAGCTTACAAGGAAACGAAATTGCACCCTAGAATACAAAAGGGTCCGAAAAATTCGGATTCTCAAAATTGTCCCCTGGAAGACCAGGTTGTTAGTGTGTTTTGTACGTGTGTATAAGTGTCAAGGTAAGAGTGTGTGTGTGTGTGTGTCGTGTGTGTGTGTGTGTGTGTGTGTGTGTGTTGGGGAATGTGTGTGTGTGTGTGCGTGTGTATGTGTGGGTGTGTGTAACCGATGAGAAATAAGTTAGGATAGATCCAATACAGGTCAGGTACCTACATGACCCATGTTAGCACAGATACCTACCAAAGGAATAGGCTCAGTTACCTGGATTGAGCTTCATAATATAGATATATATATTATATAATATATATAATTATATATATATATTATATATGATATATATATATATAATATTATATATATATAATTATATAATATATATTATGATATATATATAATATAATATATATATATATATACTACCTCTCTCTCTCTCTCTCTCTCTCCTCTCTCTCTCTCTCTCTCTCTCTCTCTCTTCTCTCTCTCTCTCTCTCTCTCTCTCTCTCTCTCTTCTCTCTCTCCTCTCTCTCTCTCTCCCTCGCTCGCGCTTCGCTCGCTTCGTAGATGCGCATGCGCATGTTTGGATCGTAAAAAAGCCACGTGTTAGTTCGTAGTCGTATTCTAAAAACCAAAAATAAAAATAAAAATAATGAAAATAATTACGATACGCAAATAAATAATCTAATTAAAAATAATAAAATAATTCAAATAAAAATGAATAAAATATTTCAAATAAATTAAATAAATTTTTCGAATTAAAGAGAATAAACAATAATAGCATGGACGTCTGCCACGTGATTTTACGAATCGCATTCAATGCAACGTTTCACGTTGTGATTCTCAGATTAAAATTCAATTAAAAATAAATTGTAATAGTTATCCCATACAAATATAATATTTATCATATTCTGGATAGATATTAAATAAATATTTTTTATTTTATTTGAATAAAGGTAGAATTAAATTATTTTTGTATAAATTATAGAAGTTAAATATTACAACTACATGTCAGTTTAACTAAGAGTGAATATTCATGGTATTTAACAGAAGCATGAAGTTTTTGAAAAAAACTTGAAGTTTCTATTATAGGTAAGGGGTTTTTTCTCTTAACCTAATTATTTAGAATTCCATTTTTGCCAACGGTGAGGTGGAAGCCCTAGTGCTAGGGCAAATAAAAGACTAAAAGTTTAGTCACCAGGCTGGCCACCTGGTGAATAAATCTTTTAGTTTTTAAACATTTTAAAACCCGAATTCCATTTGTACATAAATGCAGAAAAGCGTATTGTATATATATATATATATATATATATATATTATATAATATATATATAAAAAGATATTATATAATTATATATATATATATATATATATATATATATATATATATATATATATATATATATATATATGTATACGTTTTAAAAGAATACGAAATGTTTTCGTATCGTAAAATATGGAGGCTAGGTGCAGGTGTAGGATAGGTGTAAGCTGGGTGGAGGCCACGTTCGGGCGGGAAAACGCGACGGGCTGGCGGGCGGGTTGGCGGGAACGCAGACCTGCGGGTGCCGGGCGGGCTTGGCGGTCTTGCGGTTCGCGGATGCGAGGGCCCAGGATTAAGACATCAAAAAAGGGCTAAGCCCCTAAAGACACATCAAAAATTAACGTGGGTCAAAAATGACCCATGGACGAAAAAATTACCGTGGGCAAAAAATGACCCATGTCCGAAAAATAGGGGGGGTAAAATAGGGGGGTAATACGTACGATGGAGGCTTCGCCTCCATCTGGCGCAACCCTTCTTCGAAGGGTTGCTAAAAATTAGGGTTGCCAAAAAATTAGGGTTGCCAAAAAATTAGGGTGCTCTCAAAAAATAGGGTTCTCAAAAAATTAGGGTTCTCAAAAAATTTGGGTTCTCAAAAATTTGGGTTCTCAAAAAATTTGGGTTCTTAAAAAAATTTGGGGTTCTCAAAAAATTTGGGTTCTCAAAAAATTTGGGCTTCTCAAAAAAGGTCAAGGCCCAAAAAAGGGTCAAGCATGGTATAAATCGACCTCGGAAACAAACATGGCGGGCAGAAAAAGGTCAAAAAAGGTACTAAGGTCATTTTCCCCGGAGATGACCGTCCTACTACTTATATAATATATATAATATATATATATATATATACTATATATATATATATATATATATATATATATAATATATATATATATAATATATATAATATATAATACTATATATATATATATATATTATATATAGATAATATATATATATATATATAGTATAATATATACATATATATATATATGTATATATATACATTTCGTTGTATCGGATGTCAAATTTTTGACATCCGCGGATGCGGAATTGTGATTACGGACGTGAGATTTCTAACATCCGTGAATGCGAATGTGAATGCGGATGTCAGATTTTTTACATCCGCGGATGAGGATGCGGATGTCACCAGCATTATATATATTTATATACATAATAATATGTATAATATATATATATATATATATAATATATATATTATATATATATATATATATAGTATATATATATATATATAATATTATATATATATAATATATATTATTATATATTATATAATATATATAATATATATTATTATATATATATATATATTATATATATTATATATATTGCGAATTTTGGCCTTTCAATGAAGTTGAAAGTTTCCAGGATGCGGGACGAGGACCCAACTCGCTTTGCATCCCACCATTTATATTTATTTATTACTTATTACTTCTTATATTTATTACTTCTCTTTGCTCTTCGGAGCATTCATCAGAGGAGGATGAGGGTTGATTTACATGCGAAACCTCTGTAGCAAAATTTGATGGAAGATTAACTTTAAGGCCCACTATGTGAGATATGATGTCACCAATAGTTGAGGTCGATTCACTGAATTTCTTTGTCATGTCTTTAAAAGGTTCCAAAATTTTTACACAGCCTGATAATATTGCCCACTCCCTATTACGAAGCAAAGGATTTTTTGCTATGTTAGCAGCATATAAGCAAAGTCCTTCTTTTAATTCCTTGGTCCTTTTCAGCATATACAAAGTACTATTCCACCGTGTAGAAATATCATGAACAACCCCTAATATTGGCTTATTCAGTCTTTCTTGAATCTGTTTTAATTCGTTTTGTGCCATAGTTGAATGATTGAAGTGAGAAGCAATAGTCCGACAAGTGGCTATAATATCGGATACTTCCTTTTGTGACTCTAACCCTTTTCTAACTGCTAACTGGATCTTATGAACAGCACAGTCTAAATTATTAACACTAGAATGAAAAAAAGCCTTTTTCATATTTGTACCAGAGTCACGCATTACACAATGAACATCTGCTCGGGATATGTTCCATTTTTTCAAGATCTCATCAAATTTTGTAGAAATGAATTCTCCCGTGTGTCGTT
>JABUQX010074037.1:0-2500 GCA_015478945.1 Trachelipus rathkii | reverse complement strand
AAAAATTTATTGCCAAAAGACGCTGCTGAACAGTTATCCAAAAGTGCAGAAAACCTTAAAGTCGGATCCGGAAGCCAGAAGCCGAAGTCATAACCGGATTCGGGCCCGATCCTGGGTATGAATTTTTTCGAAAATATTTTTTGGTGAAATAATTTATTGTCAGAAGACGTGTCGAACAATTTTCAAATAGTGCCAGAAACCTTTGCCGGATCCGGAGCCGAATCTGAAGTCAAAAGATTCCGGATTCCGGTCCGGATCCGGATCCTGGTATTGAATTTTCTTCAGAAAATATTTTTTTAGGTGAAAAATTTATTTCAAGAAGACGTACTGAGCAATGTTCAAATAGTGTAGAAACATAAGTCGGATCCGGAGCCGAAGCCGAAGTCGTATCCGGAGCCGGATCCGGATCCGGATCCTGGGTATGAATTTTTTTCGGGAAATATTTTTTTGGTGAAAAATTTGATTGTCAGAAGACGTGCCGAACAATTTTCACATAGTGCAGAAACCTTAGTCGAATCCGGAACCGAAGCTGAAGTCGGAGCCGGATCCGGATCCGGATCCGGATCCTGGGTTTGAATTTTCTTCAGAAAATATTTTTTGAGGTGAAAAAATTATTTCAAGAAGACGTGCTGAACAATGTTCAAATAGTCTAGAAACATTAGTCAGATCCGGAGCCGTATCCGGAGCCGTATCAGGATCCGGATCCGGATCCGGAGCCTGATCCTGGGTATGAATTTTTTTCCGGAAATATTTTTTTGGTGAAAAATTTATTGTCAGAAGACGTTCTGAACAATTTTTAGGTAGTGCAGAAACCTCAGTCGGATCCGGAACAGAAGCTGATGTCGGATCTGGATCCGGATCCGGATCCTGGGATGAATTTTCTTCAGAAAATATTTTTTTAGGTGACAAATTTATTTTTCAAGAAGTGCTGAGCAATGTTCAAATAGGTAGAAACATTAGTCGGATCCTGGAGCCCGAAGCCCAAGTCGTATCCGGAAGCCGTATCGAGCCGGACCTGGTATGAATTTTTTTCAGGAAATATTTTTTTGGTAAAAAATTTATTGGCAGAAGACGTCCCGAAAAATTTTCAAATAGTGCAGAAACCTTAGTCGAATCCCGGAGCCGAAGCTGAAGTGGAGCCAGATCCGGATCCGGATCGATCCGGGTATGAATTTTCTTCAAGAGAAATATTTTTGAGGTGAAAATTTATTTCAAAGAAGACGTGCTGAACAATGTTCCAATAGTCTAGAAACATTAGTCAGATCCGGAGCCGTATCCGGAGCCGTATCCGGATCCGGAACCGGATCCGAAGCCTGATCCTGGGTATGAATTTTTTTCGGGAAATATTTTTCTGGTGAAAAATTTATTGTCAGAAGACGTGCGAACACTAATTTCAAATAGTGCAGAAACCTTAGTCGGATCTACGGAACCGAAGTTGAAGTCGGATCCGGAATCCGGATCCGGATCCTGGGGATGAAATTTCTTCGAAAATATTTTTTTTAAGGTGAAAAATTTATTTTCAAGAAGACGTGCTGAACAATGTCAAATAGGGTAGAAACATTAGTCGGATCCGGAGCCGAGCCGAAGTAGTATCCGGAGCCGTATCCGGAGCCGGATCCCTGGGGTATGAATTTTTTTCAGGAAATATTTTTTTGGTAAAAAATTTATTGGCAGAAGACGTCCCGAAAAATTTTCAAATAGGGCAGAAACCTTAGTCGAATCCGGAGCAGAAGCTGAAGTTGGAGCCAGATCCAGATCCGGATCCGGATCCGGATCCTGGGTATGAATTTTCTTCAGAAAATATTTTTTGAGGTGAAAATTTATTTCAAGAAGACGTGCTGAACAATGTTCAAATAGTCTAGAAACATTAGTCGGATCCGGAGCCGTACCCGGAGCCGGATCCGGAACCTGATCCTGGGTATGAATTTTTTTCGGGAAATATTTTTTTGGTGAAAAATTTATTGTCAGAAGACGTGCCGAACAATTTTCAAATAGTGCAGAAACTTTAGTCGGATCCGGATCCGCATCCGGATCCGGATCATGATGAATTTTCTTTCAGAAAATATTTTATGAGGTGAAAATTTATTTCAAGAAGACGTGCTGAACATGTTTCAAATAGTGCAGAAACATTGTCGGATCGGAGCCGAAGCCGAAGTCGTATCCGGAGGCTTATCCGAAGCCGGATCCTGGGTAGGATTTTTTTTCGGGAAATTTTTTTTAGTCAAAAATTTATTGTCAGAAGACGTGCCGAACAATTTTCAAATAGTGCAGAAACCTTAGTTCGATCCGAGCCGAAGCCAAAGCCGAAGTCAGAGCCTGATCGATCCTGGGCTATGAATTTTCTCAGAAAATATTTTTAGGCCGAATTTATCTCCAGAGACGTTCTGAACAATTTTCAAAAGTTGTAGAAACATTTAGTCGGATGCCGAGCCGAAGTCGTATCCGGAGCCGTTTCCGGAGCCGGATCCGGAAGTCGGATCCTGCTTATGAATTTTTTTTC
>JABUQX010074036.1:0-17500 GCA_015478945.1 Trachelipus rathkii | reverse complement strand
TAGATTTAAAGCCCAACTTGTCTACATTCAACTGATTTACTTGCGAGCGCTCTTAAATACTTATCCTTATTACCTTGTTCGCTTAACCTTTCACTCTTAATTCTACCCACTTCCTTCCATAACCTCCCTCTCCATCCAAGTCCCCACTTACTTAACAACATAATCCCATTCCCGATCCCTCTACTGATTTAGATCCAGAGCACTTTATCATCTCCCTTCTTCTCCACAAAATCAATCATACTTTTCACTTCCATACCATCTCAACCTACGGAAACTCTAGTATGCCCTTATTTATACTCTTGTGTTTAGAGAAAGTATTACTTACTAATTACTATTCACCTCTCTCCCTCTTACAGAAATCCCTTCAATCACCTTCCATACCAATCTCATTTTCTCCCTCAACACTTCAAACCACCTGTTATACCATCTCTTTTTTCTGATCACTTCCATCTAAACCATTTAGGGTCTCCAAATCCTAAACAATTTGGAAGATCCTCGGCTGACCCCATACAAAACATCATTCAGATTATCCTCTGTGCACCGTAATTTCTTCTAACATTTCCCTAGAAAGCACCATACTGTTACAAAACTTACCACATACCTTTGACCTTTTTTCAAACTTAAATTTAACTATTAGAATTCCTAGTACTCACACACACATACAAAGTCTACTATAGCTCTGCACCACAAGTCACTCATCAAATTCAACTCTTTCTCTCCCCCCCTCTCATTCCTTTTCCACCAGCACACACACATTTCTCACTTCACACCACACCAATTATTTTCACCGTTTCCTTTCATTCTTGTTTCAGTCACATCGAGCAAATCAAATTTGCCCTTTCTACATACATCCATCACCTCTCCTCTTCCTCCTCAACATTTACCCCCCCACATTCCAAAATTCATAATGATTCATACAATTTCTGTCGAAAGATAGAAGGCCGTTTACGACGATCACGACCTTCTCCGAGGCATCCATATATGCATTCCTATAAGATATATATATATATATATATAGTATATATATATATAAAGTATATATATATATATAGTATATATATATATATATATATATATATATATATATATATATATGTAGCATATATATATATATATATGATCTTTTGAGTACTCAGCATTTATGGAATGAGAAAACCGGGTTTAAAAACTACGCTTGAAGCGTTCTTTTGGGACGTGGAGCAGCCTATGGTTAGGAGCATCCGGTTGTTGCTAACCTCAGCAAACGTATCCAACGTTCGAACTCTTCCGCCGGGACGAAGCGAGAGTAAAATCTTCTGTGACCCATTCATTTAAAATCACGACCTCCGCATCCATATGCATTCCTAGCAAGATATATATATATATATATATATATATATATATATATATATATATATATATATATATATATATATATATATATATATATATATATATATATATATATAAATTTATATTTAAATACACACATATATATATATAATATCTTTTGAGTACTCAGCATTATGGGATGAGAAAACCGGGTGCTTTAAAAACTACGTTTGTTGAAGCGTTCTTTTGGGACGTGGATAGCCTAGTGGTTAGAGCATCCGGGTTGTTGTTAACTCAGCAACGCGGAGTCCAACGCTCGAACGCCGGACGAAGAGAGTAAAATCTTCTGTGACTCATTCATTTCAAAATGAATTTGGAACATTTTAATAATTCTATTAGCCGACTAGTTTCGGGTAAGAATACTTTTTCCCATTTTCAAGGCTTACAATATAATGATAAAATTTTAAACAAAAATATTATATAAAATTAAAAAATAAATCGTATAGATAAATTAATGATTTCAATATTATGTAGTAAAGAGTTCTTGATTTAAACAAAATTTCACTTCAATATTAAAAGGCTGTTAAAATTTAGATTTTCATTTAAGGTGGCTTTGTATTAGAACTAAAAAAATAATATATAAGTACAATTGTGTAACTACATAAGTCTTACCTTGAGTTTGTTGGTTATTCAAAGACTTTTTTGGTCCTTGAGGAGGTTCTAGTAGCCTTTAAGATAACTCAGCCTTGTGGCTTTATTAAAATATAACTAACTAACTTATTAGGTTAAATTGTTAGGTGATTAAGAGGTAAAGAGAATAGAGGTAGGCTGATAAAGGTTGAGAAAGGGAAAATTACAATTTACCTCCTAACTTTACATTTTGATTATTAAAAATATTGATTACAAGCATGACTAATTAGAATCGCTATTGAATTTGAAGTAAACTATAGTGCTTTTTGGCGTTTAGGGAATTCTTATTATACCCAATATTGGCAAAAGTACAAATTCCACTAAATATTATAAGAAAATATAAGTTGATACTTATATGACTTTTTTTTATATCTTACATCCATCTCAACATGTACTAAAAAAATGAAAAATAAAATAGAAGAGACATAAGTGAAAGTATATAATAGTTTTTAAATCCTCACACTGAAGACTAACATAAACAGAAGATATATATGCCGCTACCGTGGGTAATAAATTCAGAGCGATTTGGAGTCGCATGGTGTAATGGCAAAGGGTCCGAATCCAGTCGGATGTGCTAGGTAGAAAATACTCAGAAGTTCCTCTTGAATAGGGCTATGCCCGTGAGGTGTGAACTTTTATAAAAAAAAAAAAAAAAAAAAAATATAATAGTTTTTATATTTGGAGATGCCAATATAAAGGATTCTAACAACTGAAGATCGGGCTCCTCAGTTTGGGATAATATTCCAAAATTCGTATCATGTAATGGTCGTTTTCCTGAAGAGAATGAGCATTTATAGTTGAATAGGGGGGGATGATGTAAATGGTCTAGAGTTCAAAATGAAATACCTTTATGCTCAGCTATACGCGTGGAAAGGGCTTCGTATTGTCTTTCCTATGTAGGTGGCAATGCAGTCACCACATGTAATGATATATTACTGATGAGCATAAAGGTAATTTATCTTTAAATTTAAAATATTTCCAATTCTTGTTTTCACCAAAATATAAATCTAAATTTAAACTGTGAAAGTTTGTTTTTAAAACTACGTCAATTTTACGACGAATTTCTAACTCATCTCCCAGAAAAAGGCAACCTCATACACAACATCCTTAGATGTTCATCCCAGAAATGTCTGATGGTGGATTCTTTTTACTGGGAAAGTGTTTTGTCCTCAAACACGAGCCTTTGATTGAGACTAAAATTAGGATTCATCATCTGATTATTTTATAGCAGTGCTTTTGAAGCTTTTGAAGAGGGTGGACTGTTTGCTGTGGTGCTTGTTATAGTTTTTGAAATATAAGCCTATGTGGGTAAAATTGAACTGAGGAACCCATTTACGTATAAAAGTGGAAAGGAGTGAGAGGAGGAGAGAAAATAGAGGCAGGAGAGACCAGATGGAGTGAGAAAGAGGCAGGAGAGAGAGGAGAGGAGAGAGAGAGATATAATATTTTAGAGCACAATATTATGACATTCAAACTGTTTTAGAATATATATATATATATATATATATATATATATATAAAGAGAGAAAGTTATATATATATATATATATATATATATATATATATATATATATATATATATATATATATATATATATATATATATATTTACCTATATATATATATTTTTTTTTTTTTTTTTGGTACTCTAAAGTGTTTTCTTTCTACAGCTTTTCTATTATATAGTAAAAAAAATAGGTATGGGGTAAGCAAAGGTATGCAACACCTTTGAATGATGACGAAATTATATTTGATCTCAATGACGAATCTGAAGTTTTAGATTTTGAAAATCTCCTTATAGAATCAGAAGATGAAGAAACGAGTGATGAACTTGAAATAGAACCAGTATATGATTCTGGTACGCAGGAGGAGTATGTTCCAGAAATTCAAGAGGAAGAAATTGATGATCGTATTCCAGAGTGTAATGAACCTTGCTCATCTACGACATCTAGAAAACGGTGCATGCGTGAAGAGGAACCAATTGATCCTAACCGATACATTTACAAACTTTCCAAATCTATTTATCGTGCCAAAAATGAACAATTATGGTCAAAATTTCCTACAATGACTGGAAGCAGAAGGAGTTTTCCAAAATCACACTTGAAATCTAATCCTGCAGCTCATGCTTTAGAAGCTTCGACGGTGATGGACTGCTTTGAACTGTTTTTCACTAATAATATTCTTGAGGAGATTGTCAAATGTACAAATATATATTTTGACACACTGCAAATGAGATACAAGAAGCGAAGTAGAGTTATTCATACTGATGTTGTAGAACTACAAGCATTACTTGGGATAATATAATGTGGGGAGTCAGTAAAGATAATCATATTAGCAGCAATCGCAGTGCTTTTTAAATAAAATATTTGTGAACTGCATTTATATGTGTAATTTCATTATACAGGAGTGGGGCAGACTTTACAAAAATTTGCGAGAAGTTTATATATATTATAATACTATATATATAATATATACTATATATTACTCACTATATATTTAAGCTACTAGTGTGTACTATATAATATATATGATATATATCACTATATATATATATATACAACAAAATACATATATAATTTAATATAAATTCTATCCAAAATTTAATATATATGAGGGTATTTTGTTACCTAACTCTAATAGCAATTAATTTCTTTGATTAAAATTGTATTCAGATGAGATATTTGATAAGAACAAAACAAATGACATCATTTTCCTCCAAATTCATTCTAATAATGAAGTATAGTAATATAAAATATGACCAAAATAAGGGGTTTGAAAAAAGGCGTAATTTCAATTTCCTACCTAACAGGTTTCTAAGCAAGATATTGGGATGGGAATTGCAGCATATCAAAATTCAACGTATAAGGATATCAGAAATGTTTTGAAAAGAAAAAAAATTAAAAGTTACTATTTTATATAAATTTTGAAATGTAAATGGATTTTTGTCAAGTAAAATTTTTGTTTCGCAGTTTTTTTTTGTTCAGCACATGTTAAACTTCAAGCTATAGTTTAAATTTTATAGGAAATTGGCTAAATTTTCCAAAAATAATATAATTGGCATGAAAAAATGACCTTGGTCTTTGCTAAACGAAGATTTATGAGGTGGGTCATTTTGACCCACACGTATATAAAAAATATGACCAAAATAAGGAGCTTGAAAAAAGGCGTAATTTCAATTTCCTACCTAACAGGTTTCTAAGCAAGCTATTGGGATGGGAATTGCAGCATATCAAAATTCAATGTATAAGGATGTCAGAAATGTTTAGAAAAGAGAAAAAAATTAAAAGTTACTATTTTTTTTTAATTTTTAAGGAGTAAATGTATTTTTTTCAAGTAAAATTTTTATATCAAAGTTTTTTTTTATTCAGCACATGTTAAACTTCAAACTATAGTTTTAATTTTATAGGAAATTGTCTAAATTTTCAAAAAATAATATAATTGGCATGAAAAAATGACCTTGGTCTTTGCTAAACGAAGATTTAATAGGTGGGTCATTTTAACCCCAACGAACCCGTACGTGTCCAAAAAAATTGACAAACCCGTTCTAGGGTTAACGGAATAGCTACACTAAAATTCCCCGATGAGTTCTTAAATAAGTATTTGGTCTCACCATATATTCAGAATTTATTAATTATAGAACTATACATAAAAACATTTTCATTTAACTTACTTGTCATAACCTTTGGTGAGTAATAATTTGACAGAGGATCTGTCTGAAAGTCCTTTCATATTTGTATGGCTTGGTGGATTTGGATATCTCCAACTTTTATTATTCCAAGTTTATATCAACTTCTTTTGAAAATAAAATACCCATTGATTCCCGCTCTCATTAATTAAGTTTATATACTAAATATATTTTCCTGCTCCACGCTTTCGCACCGATCTCCAGGTTTGAGATCTTTTTTCCAAATGTTTGATCATCTTCTCTATATTGTGTGTAGAGAGAGTGCCCTCTATAAATATAAGTTCATAGAAGGTAAGTAAAATTCATCCTGATTTTGAACTGATATTCTTATATCACTAGGTGTATTTAAATCAACTCCTGTATAAGGTTCATATTCTTGATATTCAAATCTTTTTAATTGAATCATCTATTTCTGATGATTCCTTCCAATTTAATATTACTCCAATTTATTTAGAGAAAAAAAAAGTACTGTTGATTTTTTAAATGTGTAATCGAAGATCTTAACGGTTTATGATATTGACAGTAAAGCCCATAATATGGAATTAACATTAAACAGTGGGGAATGTTATCGGTAGATGTTATACTACTGTATTAGGTCTGCTCATTTTTATTGTATAAACCGGAGGAACATCGGCGAAAGAAAATATTAAAAAAAATTGGTTTTTGATGTCCATTTAAGATAAGAACCTTTCATATAATATCAACAATTAACTAAGAAAGATAGAATTTACTGGGTGAAATATTAACAGATTTTCACTTTCATGTTTCCAATCGCCGTTCAAATAGCATCCTACTAAATCCTAAATTGATTTTTTAAATGACTTTTCATTGAAATATAATACATAAAAATTAGCCTTCCTAACATGAATAATACATTTCATAGTTATATGGTTTGCTTCAATACTGAATGCTTCTGAATGCTTATTTTTAACAAGATGTTCTTGAATGTAATTATTAATCGCTTTGATTTCATAAGCTCCTGTTGGAAATAATATTTCAAAAAATTTTACCGTTATATTCATATGCAAATTTATTATTTGATTCATCAATATTTGGTACTGAATTATACGTATTTATATTTTATAATGCTATTCCAAATATCTTATCCTTTTCTAATTTTAAATAAGAGAAAAAACTATATTTTATGTTAGATGTATTACTAGATAACACAATGCTCATTTTATAGAGAAAAAGTAATATTAAGATTATATACATCTGTTTCACACTCTCACTCACTCTCTCACACTTCATTTTCGAATTTAATAGCTTTAACTCATTAAATACATTAGTATTACCCGATTGGATTTCTGAAAATAATATTCTATGGTTCATTAATAAGACTACCAACTCATCAAAACCTCCATGACACGTACACTCTCACACACTCCTCACTCACTCTCTCACGTGACGTCTCTTAACACTAGTATACTTCGTTGATCCCCTTAACCACTAATTCTCTTCTTTGGTGTTCTTACTTTCTGACCGTAGATTTTCTGATTTTAAATTCTATCTAGCAAATATCTATATCATCATGTGTATATGCATCTGATAATTTATCACTATATTCGATTAGCACCATCGTATCTAAAGAAAACGGGCTTTAGTTTGTAATCTATTTCTTAAATTAAACTATCTAGTCCTACTTATAGTGAAACTTCTCAGAATTTTCAAAGGTTAGAAGTTTCCATTTAGACCTTCTCAGTTACCGAGGTACCTGTCACTCGCTGGTTTTATCAAATAATTAAATTCATACCACTTCAATTTAACTGTTGCGGCGATTACTCACTCTCTTCTCACACAATCATCACCTCCTTGTCAGTCATCTTTAATACCGAAATGCGTTGTCATAGTGTGATTATGATAATAAATTTTTTTATAATTTTACCTCTCACTTTTTCCTAATTTGTCCTCAAAATTATAATATATATAAGAGAGCTAGGCGA
This sequence comes from Trachelipus rathkii, assembly GCA_015478945.1. Lineage (NCBI taxonomy): Eukaryota > Metazoa > Arthropoda > Malacostraca > Isopoda > Trachelipodidae > Trachelipus > Trachelipus rathkii. The sequence continues at coordinate 9,871 of JABUQX010074036.1, read as the reverse complement.
TCTGATAACTTCTTCAATAGCTAAAGTCTTGACGTGGACTCTCACACGCACTCCCTCGGTAGAAGTCTGGTCTATGTTGGTGAGTTTGAAGTATTTCTTTTTAGGTGAGAGATTATTATTCCTCTCACACTCGCGCCTCAATTAATGGTTATACTCGCTAGTGTAGTTTAAAATATTTTGATAGATATGCTTGTTCACCTAAATTTCCGTTAATCTTTTTCCTCTGAATTATTTCTTGTGGATATTTCACTAAATCAGATTTTTCTTATAGTTCTAACAGTTGAGTGCCATTTATTAAAGAAAAAAAAACAACATATACAAACATTCAAAACATCAAACAGCTAAGAGAGAGAGAGAGTGCATCAAAAATTTGTAACTCTAAATGGTGAGTTTTTTGTATTGTTTACCAGAGTATTTTGATGTTTTTAACTTTGAGCATGTGAGTGTTTGTGAGAGTGTATATATAGACACTCGTTAGATGTTTAGGTGTGTGTGATGTTGATGTTTATATAATGTTTAGCTGCGCTCTCTCTCTCCAGTTTATTTCCGTTTAAGTCTTTTTAATTATCCCAAGATGTTGTCATTGTTATCCTTTCCATTATAACTAACCTATTCTTCCTTTATGTGTTTTATATATTTCTCTTAACTGGGAGTGGTGAGCTTTTCATATTTCACCATTTCATGTTCATAAACTTCAATAATTCTTCATCAATCATGTCTTCTGTTAAGTTACTACGGCATTTTTGTTTCAATACTTCATGAGTAGTATAATATAAGTATTCTATCTTGTAAAGTTTCGGAAGGTAACACTTCTTCTAAAATCTTTATATTTTCTGCTGATTCTTACTCTATCACCAAGGTTAAATTTTTGTTTCCTAAGTTTAGACTTAGTAGGAAGAAATAAATTTTCATACACAACTTTACTATTCTTCTCAAGAGATCCTTGTTCAGGAGTCATTTTAGTACTTCTATGAGAACTTGTATTATAATTTTTTACTAAATTAGGGAGAATTTCAATCCATTTCTTTGTTTTGTTTTCTGTAAAATATTTCCACATTTTAGATTTTAAAGTTCTGTTAAATCTTTCTACTACTTGAGCTTTCGTTTCATTCTCTGTAGCGAACCAATGTATTCTATGTTTTCTAAATAGTTCTTGAGTTGGTTTATTTATGAATTCGAGTCCTTTATCTGTATGTATTTTTCTAGGAATTCGTTCCTTAAATATATTTTGAAACTCCTCTGCGATATAATTTCCAGTTTTCTTTTTAATAGGAGTAGCCCAAGCGTATTTACTGAATATATCTATAACTGTTAATACGTAATTTATATTTTTATTCTGAAATTTATATTTTTGCATATCTACTAAATCAGCTTGCCATTGATCATCAACACTAGAGACCATCACTCTTCTCGTTGAAAATTTATGTCTTATCGGTTTATGCAATGTGTAAACGTTTTGATGATCTAACGATCCTTAACTATCTTAGAAAGATAACCCCTTTTTTCCGATACTAAGTCAGCTTGATTCCCAGAGTAATCCAGTTATAGATTATAAAAATAATTATATAAACTTTTTCAGAAGCCCGATTAGCGAGCTCTTTACCGTTTGATGGCAAAAACCCATTCCGAATCATTGATTCATTCCATTAACTCTATAGACTAATATGCTCTCGCGTCTTTCTACGTATTGTACTCTGGTCATTTAGGATTCGGTAACGCAATTTCACTCTCGGCTTGTTTTGCTAATTAGATCATCTGCCGCATTTCTCTCTGTCTCTCGCGTATAGTCTCTGTACCCTCTTAAATAATTTACTATGCATGTCTGTTATACATGACCTATATAAACTGTAAACTATTAATCTTCCTGGACACGCGAATTTATGAAGATTTCCTGTATTTCCTGAACTCTCGAACCGTTTCAATATTTTTTCCGATGGCACACATTATTAGGTAATCTTAAATGCATTTGGTAAAGGAAGTTTCCAACGCTGAATTTAACAAATTCCTGAAACCAGTTTCGTCTTTTAAGAGAGATGAGTTTCAATCATTATATATTTTTTGATTTCTATGTTAAGTTTATTGAATTGGTCTCAATGAAATTTCTTTAATAACTTTTTCGAGTTGTATTGTAAATATACATTTATTTAGAGGAAAAAACTATTTTAAGGTACATATATAGACTATAAATTAGTTTGATATCTTCCCTTCTCCTGTGGTAATTTTTTTTTATAACAATTGAAACAACATGGATTCTTTCCACACAGTTTTCACAATAATTACGAAAATTTCTTCCCACGTCATATCTTTTGAAATGAATCATAAAACACAAACACACACTAGAGCACTAACACATCATTAACTCACGGTTAATAGAACAATATAAACACCTTAGCATTGGACGTATTGTATTGACGGAGGAAGTTATAACAATAGTTTTGACTAATTATAAATGAGAGCTTGTATTTATGTCTTCCATCTCGATATATAATAATCTTCAGCTTTACTTTGATTTGAATCATTCATTATATCATCAAATACAAAAAATTTTCTTCTTGTTAGTTAACATTTCATTCGGGATCTTAGGAGTGTGTCGAAGAGTCATTCATAATATTCTACCTCTATAATTTTGAATTTTAGTCTTTTTAGGTAAGATTCTAATAAATGAATCCTATATCACCCCCTCTTTCCTCCATAATTCAAGAACTTCGTTATTTACTATATCCTTTATCAAATCCTGATTTTATTAATTTATATTCTGGCTGGTGTAAAGACTTTCCATAAACAAATAAATTATTTAATCTAACCACTTATCCATAAGTAACATTCTTAGTAGTAAATTCGTTTTAGCTGATTATCTTTACAATAATTTAGAAATTCTACAGTATTCAGGATATCAAGAACACAGCTAAAAGTACACTAGACAAAACGCAACAATATGTTCTTTATTTCTGCTTCTTTCACTGGATAGGAAATTTTCCAATTATTATGTGTACACACACACACAAATTAATGTCATTCGTTTGAAAAATTTCAATAGTTCGTTCCCGCCCTGAAACGGACGATAAAAATATAATAGAATAAAACTTTTACAATTTATATATATATAAATTGTAAAAAAAAAAAAAATTTAAAAATATAAATTGCTCAGTCTCTGAGTGTCTTATAAGGACTAGATATTCCTTTTATTCCAAAAATGGTGACTCTCACACTAAAAATATAATTTTTTTTTTAAATCAAAAATACACTTTCATTTACGTACTTTCTAGTGCTGGTCTAAAGGACAGCACTAAGCTTATTTTTTAATATGTGAGTTGTCAGTGTAGTTACAATATTAAAAAAATAATTTTTTTTAATTAAAAATAACTTTCATTTAACGTACTTTTAGTGCTGGTCCTAAAGGACCAGCACTAAGCTTATTTTTTTTATATAAACTATATATAGTTAAAAAAAATAAATATAAATTTTTTTTTAATCAAATACTCAACTTTCATCTTAACGTTAACTTTAGCGTATGCCTAAAAGCATAGCGCTAATCTTATTTTTTATATAAACTATATATAGTTTATATAAAAATTTAATTTAAAAAAAAAATAATAAAAAAAAACAACAAATGAATAATAACAAAATGAATATTTATAATTAAGTTATTTAATTTTTTTTAATTTTTTAAATCTATTGTTGATCATAGCTTTAAGGTTATGGTCAAATATATAATATATATAAAAACCGTTGTTTTTTAAATATAATATAAAAAAGAAATTCCTGCGGTTCCTAAAGGACCCGCAGGATTTATTTCACGAAAGAAGTTTTTTTTTAAATTATACTATAGTTTGTATTTTTTTTTTTAAAATATATTTTGTGATGGCGGGGTCTCTCTAGAGACCCCGCTCCATCATTCTATTATATATTTTTAAAAAATATATATATAAAAATTTAATTATACAAAAAATATATTTTTATATTTTTTTTTACAAAGTGTTTGAGATTTTTTTTAAAAACACACTCATGAAATGTATTTCAATTTTTTTTTACAAAGTGTTTGAGATTTTTTTAAAAATAAAATGAAATACATACATACTTATCAAAATATTAAAATAAGATATGTGTGAGCGTTGTCAGCATATAACAATTTTTTTAAACACGATATTATTTAATATAATGTGGTAAAAGTTAGTCCCGCAAACCAATTTTCTTAAAAGATATTATTATAATATGGTAAAACCGTTGCCGCATACCAATTTTTTAAAAGATATTATTATAATATGGTAAACGTTGCCATATACCAATTTTTTAAAAACAAATTATAATATAAAAAGAAATTCCGGCATATCCTTTAGGATATGCCGGATTCATCTCTTCAAGTTTTTTTTTAAATTATACTATAGTTTGTATTTTTTTTCTTTTTTAAAGGGGCCCCGTTTCGGGGCCCCTTATATTTTATATTTTTTTCCTTAACTCTAACTTACAACTAACATGCAATATTTTTTATATTTTTTTAAAATTTTTATTCCTTAACTCTAACTTACAACTAACATGCAATATTTTTTATATTTTTTAAATTTTTCCTTAACTCTAACATACAACTAAAATGTAATCTATTGTTGGCGCCAACTAACTTATTCTATAATGTCCTAAAGCTAATGTGTTTATATTATTTTCTAATATATATCGTTTATCATCATTTCTCGATAATGCTATTTTATTTACTTGTGTAGTATACAAATCATGTTTTTTACTTCGTATTAAATTTAGTTTCCTATATAGAGTTTCTTCCATAAATAATACTTTTTTATAGTCATCAATGTTAATCGTTTGATTGATAACGCTTTTCTTTACTCCCTTAGCTTTTTTAATTTCTTTATTTTCTAATGTTTTATAAGCATATAATTTTGCTCTTAGTCCTACAAATTCTGTTATCAATTTTCCAGCTGTTTCATCTTTCATTTTACCCAATACCTTTTTATTTTTTTCTGAATATAATTTATGCTCTTTTGGATAATCAGATGTATCGAACAGTTTTATATTCCTTTTTTTATCTTTATATATATATCATTCGTTTCTACATAATAGCATAATGAATCTGTATCTGTAAACAATAATTTTGCTTTTTCATTATATTTATTTTTTATATGATTGTAATGAAAGTCATACATTAAATAGGTTTATCAAATCTCAGTTTAGTTTTTTTCACGTGAGTGAGTAGGTGTATATACTCACACTCTCTCTCTCTCGCTCTTTTCATATGACAACGCTCAGTGTAAATTGTGTGAGAATATTTCATACGATTATTGGTTTATTTACCAACTTTTGAGCTCTGCTCTTCAATTTACTCACACTCTACATTTCAACTCTATTTCGATGTTTTCCATCGTTTTACCAAACACGAGTTGTTCATTAATTTATAGAAATCTTTTTTCTAAATTCATTCTTCGCTTCCTTTCTCTTTCTCGTGTTAAGATTTCATCCAATTGCTCTGATCAAATTCTAATATTCTATGTATTTTTGTTACAATTCTAAATTCAAACACTGTTTTTAAATTTCTATAGTGCACATAAATATATTTTTCTCCATATTTTTCAAGTTTTGGAACTCAATATTTTAAAACTTTATACTCTCTCTCTCCTCTCTCGCTGCCTTAAGGAGGTCAATCGTTATGAATTGCTCTCACGCTCTCTCAGGAGATATTCCAATCAAATTCTATTATATCCTTTTTAGATTCATCCACTGAGGTCCAAACATCAAAATCGTTAATGTTTTTCAGCCATTTAAAATTTCCTGTTGGCAAATACTGAGACATTGCCCAACCATCTCAACAAATTATTAGCATCCTAGAGATAAGTGATTATAACTATGCGGTTATTTTTATTATAACTTTCTTGAATATATGAATTATTAGCTTTCGCATATATATATATGTTATAGTACTGATTCTCCCTCTAATCCCCTTTTCTATCATTAACAACATATCCGGATCTTTTAATAAATCTAATTTTTACTTTGGTTGCTTTTAGATGAATGCATCCCAAGATAACTGGAGATGAAAATAAAATTCTAAATATTATAAGTATGCAAATACAAACAAGTTGTCTTTAAAATTTTCAAAACAATTCACGCTAATAATATGGTATAGATTGCTCAAAGCTATAACCAACACAACCGATATGGGGCGATAATCTTAAGTGTTTACAATTAAATTGTCCAAGATTAGTCTGCGCCCATGTTGTAGTCCTCGTTGTTATGTCTTCATTATTCAAAAATTATAAAACTTTTCTCTGTTTTAGGCAATTTTTCACCACACTATATATACCACCATCTCTCCCAACTCTCAATCACAAAGCATCAATCATCCAAAATACAATACACACACTCAACACCCTCAACACAAAATGGACCAATACAAACCATCTACACAAACGTCCACCAACTACTAACAGTACGACTGCAACAACTCATAATACATCCGTTAAGCTAAATAAAACCCATCACTTATGACACAAACACCAAACTAAAAAATACTACAAAAATACATCACCTCCGTATAACAATCTAATCATCCACTCTATCAATCAAACCACTCAAACAAACACCTACTCAGACAACTAACTCCACACACGAACTCTACACGCCTAACCAGGAGAACGCACATCGAACCCAAACTACACAAACACAACAACCCATCACGACGGCACATATACATACACAACTCCACACCAGCACACAAATCATCACAGCTAATAAGATCCGAATACTCACCCATCACCCACCTACACAACAACACTAATATACACAAACAACTCGACTGACAATATACACTACCAAATAAAACAATTAAGTTACAATATCTATCACAACTACACAACTTCACTACACACTCTCACAGAAGAGACATCTAGCATCCATATACATTCACACACCCATCGGAATACACCATCCAATACTCAACCACACAAATAAACTTCACAACCACGAGACAACACCTACAATTCATGAGCATCGCTATTTTGGATAGTTATGCATTATGTGTGTGGAATACACTCTCTCACGCGCATTTTTAAATTTTGTGTGTGAGGAGTGTATATTCTGTGTGAGAGTATTCTCTTACTTCTCAGTAATCGTTATATGTATCATTCTCTTTTACATACATAACAACGGTTTGCATTTTCATGATTTAATTTTTCTTCTGGAGTTAAATTCATTGGTTTGTTTATTCTCAATAATTCATAAATTCTTTTTGATTCTGAAATTAAATATTCTACAAACGTTTTAGGCGCTTCATTGCCTTCATAAATTTTAAGTTTTGAATATTCATCTACATCACATTTCGTATAACAACACCAACTGTTTGGTTGATGTTTCTGTAGGTTTATGGTATAAGATTCTTTAGAATCTGGTTGACTCGTTTGTATCTTTTGTAAGGGTGCTTTCAAAAATCTGCATATATAACAAATGGATGTCTGAATTGTTTATAATACAGTTTAAATTGAACTTGACCTTCTGATAATTCCATTCTTACCGGTTTATGAATACTACATTCTGGTAGATGATTATCTAATAATTCTTTTTTATAAAAACTATGCTAATAGAATGATATTTAATTTATTGGAGTTTTTTATTATGAATGACTCTATTAGCTTTCTATTATTGGTATCTTGGGCTGGTACGATGATGTTAGAAGAAATAATGTTAATTTTGTGATTGTTATTTTGTCTGTGCTGGACTAACGAAGATGATAGGTTATCAAACTTTAGATCTGTTTTATGTTGGTTTAATCTGATTTAGTTTAACTGGGAATTCTATTCCTTTCCAATTATATTTTTCTGATTCTAGCTTTACTCTATTAGATATTCTATTATTATGACCTTCATCTAAACAATCAGATCTGGCTATACACCATTTAAAACATTCATTGTCTTTTTTGTTTTGAATATTTATTAATCCGAATTTTGGGTTCTTATATTTTGATGGAGTTTTCAATATACGAAGAAGCTCTCAGTGGTTTATATTTAGCTACTTTTATTTCAAATCTAGAAGCTTTATTGATGATCCATCCTTGACTCCTTCTTTTGTAAATCTACATACTTTTTTCTTCCGATTTTACTCTTAATCATAACATGCAATGTATCTTTTATGTATTATTTGTCATAATATACTTTCATGACACGCTATTAAAATTTTGAATACGTTTGTTTTCTTGTCCTCACTAGAAACCATTTATAAAATATCAATAAACACACTACACCACTCGCTCTCACTATATTTCTCAATTTTTCTGATTATATTATCATATTATTAACTCACACTCTCTGGATCAATGATCTCTAATAGTTGGCATATAAATCATATGCTTTTTAAAAATTACCTTGAATCGCTTCTCGACAATTTTTGTAATCACATTGCATTGAATTTTTTTTATGAATCTTACTTTTCTCGTGTATTTTAAGGTTTAGAACGCTTTTATTACACATTGAGCATAATTTCTTTTTATCATCAAAATAATTCAAATTAAGCAATGATGATTTGTATTTTTCACATGTTTATTACTTCTTATATGAATTTAAAATTTTTAATTTTAGTATTACAGATCTTATTTTTCCCAAAAAACAAGTTTTGTTTCCCCCTTTTTTTTTTTTTTTTTAAAAAAAAAGCAATTTTTTTTATTATTAAAGGTCGAATTTTGGATGTTGCTCAATTCTCAGATCTTACCAATTATTATAGATATTAATTATAATTTCATTTTGGATTTTGCTCATTTCCAGATCTTACCATTTTATTATAGATTTTTTTACTATAAGTCAATTGTTGGATTTGCTCATTCTCAGATCTTACCATTTTATTATAGATTTTTACCAAACACGGAGTTGTTCTTAATTTTCGTTATTCTTGAATTTCATAATTTTTTCGAGCTTTGATTTTAAAATAGAGACTAATTTTTCTTCTAAATTTTTTATTCTTCTTGAAAAACGCTCTTTATCTAAAATTATAGAAGTTAGCCCATCATTTGTTCTATCATAATTATCTATCTCGAAAATATAATTATTTTGTGAAAAGGTGACTTTCTTTTTATATTTGCTCATTTTTTATTTCCTTATTTATTATAGAAGAAATAAAAAAATATTATATTTCCCTAAAACTCATCGAGTATCTTCACATTTTGGTTCTAAAATTTTTAATTTTATCTCCTGTATTTTTAAATATATTTTTGATAACTTCTGAATTTCTACTTAAAAATCCTTAAAAAATATAACAAGATTCGGATTCCTCGTACTGCGAAACTTATAAATCCATACCTTATTTATCTTTATATGTTAAGTAGAACCAGATATTTAACATTTAACTAACAATTGAAAAAATGTATTTCCAAACCGTAGATTTTTTCCGAGTTCTGGAAAAAATCCTGGAAGGAAAAAAAAAACGGTTTTTTTTTTAAACGAATTTAGAAAAAAATTTCATTCATATGTAGATATGTAAATTCAAAACTATCACCAATTTAAAACTAGCTTCTTTTAAGGATAAATCAAATTTTCAATTTTTTACAATGTTATAAATATTATTATATATATATATTATATATTGTTTATTATTATATTATATATTATTATACTATTATTATTATTATTATTGATTTTTATATTATTTTATTATATTATTTTATTATTATTATTAATTATTATTAGCAAAGCTGAGGGTTCCTCTAGTTATTCCGCTGCGTTGAGCTGAAAAAAAAATTCTTACAAACATCCTTTTAAAAAACCTTTTTCTCTGACACGAACTGCCGATGAGATCCGCGCAGTTTTCATTCATCCATTCGTTTTCCTCGAAACTTTTACCAGCAAACATCGTTCGAATTCTCAGACTATCTATTATCGTATCG
>JABUQX010074035.1:0-54612 GCA_015478945.1 Trachelipus rathkii | reverse complement strand
TATCTATAGTAGTACTTATATATATATATTATAACTCACTATAATGAGAAACTATATAATAATATATATATTGGTGTGATAATAGGACTGTAAAAATATACACCTATATATACTTATATATATATACTATCTACCCAGTAGGGAGGGTCTATTTATACCTAGTAGTCAATATAACCTATACCCGCCATATCTTATGGTATATTTATGGTTTATTAGTATATTATACGACGGGGATATGGTGATTCTACTATTATATACCGCCCAATTACAATATCACTTGATCTACGGGTGATATATTATAGTTATAAGAAAACGTCCCTATCATATATATATATATATACTATATAATCATATATATATAATATATATACCTAATACTTATAAGATCTATTATATACTATATAATATACTATAATACTATAATAGCTCCGTCGCCTCGAGCCCCCTACATTGACCTGTATATATATATTATGTATGTATAAATTAATAAATATTTATATTTACAAAAATAATTTATATAATATATAATATATATATATATATATCAGAAATATTATGTATGATTATAGTATTTATATACATTATAATAGTAAAAAGAGTAATATGTCCACGATAATGAATTTATTTAAATTCATTATTATTAATCATATAATATATATTTATTAATTAATTATTAATTATTATTATTTTATTATTATTATTATTATTTTATTAATATTATTATTTAATTTTATTATATTGGCCAATCATATATTACTTTACTAAGTTTTAAGTATATTGACATACTGGATGACCTAGCTTATTATTATAATAGCTTACTTTAGTTAATAGGATCTAGATATCTAAGACCCTCCAAATTGAGACTTATTTCCCTAAAAAAATACGCTACATAATTTACCGCTGTTTCCCTAAGAGAGTTGTGACTATTTCCAATCCAATCGTTTGATTCATTCGAATTTTTTTCAAAAACTTTTTACATTTTTCCTAACTAAAAATTTTATGCAAGGATTCCAAAAATGTATTCTGTTTCGCTGTAACTATTGTAGTTTTGAGATTTGTTTTTATTTGTTTTTTTTTGTGGTTTAAACCAAATATCACCAATATATATATATATAAATATATATATATATATTATATATATATATTGTATATATAATATATATATATAATAATATATATTATATATGATTAATGTTTATATATATAAATATACTATATATTATATATATATATAATTATATATATTATATATATATATTAATCAGTGAACTTTTTTTCAGAAAATTAATTCTTCTTTTTTCCTGCGGCCTGTATGGATTTGTTGATTAAATCGGTCTCGATTCAGGATATAACGTATTATATAGCCAATAGGCAGGTAATAGAGAGTTGTATAAAATTAAATTATTACTGCTCCAGCTTGTCTGTAAGCTGTGCTGTTTTTTTCGTTTTGGTCTCATCCACTAAATGATTCCTTTAATTTACTCTAGTTTTGCTCTTTTTCATTAGCATCAAATTATTATTATTATTTATTATTATTAGCTAACAATTTTCCCTTTCTACTATAGAGCACCTTTAAATTTGCTTTTGTATTACGTCCATTAAAATGTACTTACGTAAAACTATTACTTTTTAATGGCCATGCAGTCATTTAGTACATCAGTAGAAGATAGAGAGAGATGAGAAGAGAAGAGAATAGAGTAAGTAGAAGAGAGAAGGTTATTAGTTTAAAGTAGAGAGAGAATAGAGTATGTAAGATTATGAAGAGCAAACTTTTAGATACTTAATTAATAGGATAATTTTAAAAAGTATAAATATTATAAAATAAGAATTATTTAGCTTTATAATTATTACAGAAACTATTGCATGTGGAATAGATAATAATATTATATCAAATTTTTCAGGTAACTATAATAATACATATCTTTAAACTAAATTGCTCAAATAATTAAATAATATCTACCATTTGCAAAATCGCAAGTCATATTATATAAAATAATAAAAAAAATTATAAATATTTTATAATAAACATTTTAAAAAATCATAATAGTGAGAGTATATATTAATTAGTATATGTAACATAGTTTAGGTATATACTTGATGAAAGACATCTCATCATGAGTAAAGTTCGTTTGAGTAGAGCGTATTTATTTGGACTAACTTGTGATATATTTAAAATTAATTAAGCATTGAAATATATATGAGTTACCCTCCCAGTGTCAAAACTATATATTATATAAAATTATACAAATATAATAATTTATAATTACTTAACTCATATATATACACTATACTAAGATTAAAAAATATATAATTATTAAAATAACTAAAATTAACACATATAACGTATAATAAAATAAGAATATACATATACACTTAATAGAAAAAATAACTAAATCAAGTAACAGAGTAATAAAAATATGTGCCTATTTAGTACTATTTTATTATAAACATATAACTAAATCAGCACGGTATCTTACACGACTAATTACTATATTATTTTATTATATGTTTTTGAACGTACCAATGTATCAAAGTATATATTCATACCTAATATATTCTCACCCTTTTATAACTCAACTATGACAGGTTGAGACACTCTAGAGACCTATTGCGGTGATGGTACTATATCATCGAGTATAGTCGGAAATGTCTAGTGGAGTCAGGAGATAATATCGTTGATAATGTTCAAGTATGCAATTTTATTCCCAAAGGTCTAGTCGTGAAGTTCGAGATACACACTTTCTCACGAGCATCCAATCTTAGATTTAAGTTAGTATCCTCTGAGTGACATCAGATAGCGTCTCTGCCAGTGAGCACGGACAATCTCGGAGTCAAGCGTGCACGCCGGTCTTCGGAAAATATGTCCTGCGTGTGATCCTTTCCACTTCTGCGACCGAGAGCGTCATTGATTCTGCGACTCAACAGCGTCCGCGTAATCTGCTGATCATTTACCGCAAGTCAGTCACATTAACACTATTCTCTTTACTTAGGTTAAGTTAACATTATTTATTTATCTCTGACATCATTTGAGTTCTACTTGTATTCAATATATAGGTCTTCCACAAAAACTAAGAGTTAAATAGCTACGAGGGGTGGTAATTTTACATAGATACCTACTACGCACATTCTACCTTGGAGCAATCCCATGAAACGATTAAGTCTAATACTCTAAAGCTTGTGTATATCTTTTCAAATAACATTCTCCACTATTCGGGAAAAACTTTCAACGATGTTTCATTTACTCTCTATATTTCGCATTTCACTTTCTTCACTATCTTGATCACCATCTACAGCAGTTTTATATTCTCTTCTTAATCTTACACACTCTAGAAACTGGAGATAAAGTATTTTTTCATAATCTATCACTTAGTTATTAATTTTAATAATGGCATTTTTCCATAATAAAATAAAAATAAATTTGCAGAACTTTTAAACGCATTTCCGCAGCTGTAGTTTAACTCGTCTACTGCATCGTGTATAAGTAACAAATTTTCAACATTCACAGATAATTATAAGCGTAAAACTCTATTTGGTCTCGAAAAGGCAGATGATAATAATAATATTATTAGTTTGGTACACACTATTATTATACTATTTACTGTGAAGTCTCACATTCTCTGCAACTCTACAAAATGGGTACAAACACTCATACCCACATTCTTTGAATATTTTGTTTTATTCTCTCCTCTAAGTTTCTCGATTTACTTATGGCCATCTAAATTCTTTTCATCACGATATGTACTAAGCTCTAGATATTTGTTCCTGCTGCGTTGTGTTTTTACAAGACTGAGTGTACTTTCCATCATCATATTTCGCATTAGCGTGTTCTCGGCATTCCTGTCTCGAATATCGTCCGCATTATCCTCCGAGTATCTATAGCTTCATCTGTTCTTATATTTACCATCGCACTGCTAGCAGGCTTCAGAGCTTCCGAAATTGAGGATAGATTATTATACGCATGCTTACAGAAGATCTAATGAGAATAGTTATACATTATCGCTCGCGGGTTGTTATCTGATTTGTGGCACACGAGGATTTATAGAGTCTTACGCGGTCGTCCGGCGTATTACAAAGGTGTGTTTCTAACGAGCTATCCCTCTGCTTAAACATATCGACCATCTTCCAAGCAGGTTATTGTCCCAAGAATATAACGGCAATAAAAGTAAAGGGGGACAGCACAACTGCCGCTGAGCACCTTATCACCAGTGCGTCTCGAGTATTTCAAACCATTTCTCCTTCCATCTCACGTTCCTAAATTTCAATGTGGTTTAATCTGGAGAGTCTTTCATAGCTAATCTTTATTAATCACTTTAAATACGAGCCTTATTTATTTTTATTACCATATGTCAACGAGGTACATTATCCAATCTATAATACAGACATTTTATACTCACAATCACTTCTCATATTTTGTATTATTAATTTATCTATACAGCTTTCTATACTAGATCTATTATGCTTGAATAATTTATGATAAAATGCTCAATGATTATAACTATAGTTATATCTTACCATTTTAATAGCTCTTAACCTAAATCGTTTCAATTCAATATCTAAAATATTTTAATAAAATAGAGAAATATCAAAGTACATTACTATCACTCAATCTTATAATTTTGGCTGAAATTCAGATGTTGCCTATTATTTCTATGAATTACTCCTCATTCAAATATACTTCTGACCTCCATTTAATATATATATTAAATATATAATATAGATTATTAATATATATATTCATATAATATTATTTATAATTTATATATTATATTAAATATATTATATATAATAGATAATATATAATTATATATAATAATATATATTTAATATATATATATTATATATATTTATTATACTATATTAATAATTTATTAATAATATATATATATATATATTATATTTAATTTTTAATATATATATAATATTTAATATATATAATATATTTATTATTATATATTTATATAGATATTAATATATATAATAAATAGTTTAAATTAAATTATATATATATATTTAATAGAATTATAACTAATTTAATTAATATAGAATTTAATAATATAATATAATATATGTAAGATATAGTAAAGTCTCTATAGGATTGAATTTATGTTCGAAAAAAATTAAACAGTTATATTATTTAGAAAAAAAATTTAAATTTGAAAATTATTTATAAATTTTTTTAAAGACTTTTATTTTGTTTTATATTGTATATATAAAATAATTAACATATTATAATAAGGAAATATAATAGAAAAGAATAAATTAATATATTATTATTAATTTCATTAATATCGAAAAAATGAGTACTTATCTCACTTGGTAATATATATATATATCTTATATATAATAAATAATATAATATTGATATATTAATTATAATATATTATATATTAATTAATATTAATATTTTAACATTAATATTATATGTAGATATAATATAAATACATACTCATTATATTATTATTATATAATATATATATATAATATGAGTATTATAACAATTCTTTATTATTAATATATATTAATATTACTAATTAATATATATATAGATTTAAATATACATTATATTAATAATATATTAAATATAATAGATATTTATATAATATATATATATATATATATATATAATTAACACTTTTATCTATATATATTACTATACTATATATTAATAACTTATATATATTATATTAATTAAATATTATAATATATAATAATTATCATATCTAATTAATATATATATTAATATTATTATTATATAATAAAATTTAATATAATATATATATATATTATATAATTAATATATTTTAATATATTTTATATTATTATCATATATTATATTAATATATAAATTATATTTATATATTATATATAAATATTATATATAATTATTTATATTATATTATATTTAAATTAATTATGCGTAATAAAGTGTGTGTTTTGATGTATTATTATTTTAGATAATTTCTATTGAGTTAAGTAAAACTTAATACCCTTTTGAAGATAATATCTACAGAAGCTCAAAGTCACTTTATATTTATTGATTTATACGATTTGAAATTCCATTGTACCAAACAATATATTTTTACTTTTCATCATTTTTTTTATATTTATATTATATTTTTATATTTAATTTTATTTTTATTTTCAATAACTTATTTAACTTTGGATTGAAGATAAATTTGAAAAGAACAAATTGCCCTATGTATATGAACAATGGCCTCCATCAACGGTTGCCTGCCCATATCGGGAACCAATGGGTAAGCTACCCTGTCTGTCAATTTACATTATATAATACTTAGTTATAATTGAGGAAAGTAGAAATAATAAATATTATTTATATCCAAATTTTTTCAATAAAACTTTTAATTTTATAGTGATATATTATGAAACTTATTAATCTTTTTCAATCACTGTTCCATATAAAAAATAAATTTATTACCAGAAAAAATATTACATTATATATTAATATTATAATTTATAGTCTTATCTTCAACAACTCAAATATAATATATATATAATAAGTATATAATAATATATATATACTATTCAATTATACAGCATATAAACTAACTTCACAAAATATGTCTCTCTACACACTCTAACACACACACACAACACTACACACACACACATACACACCATCCTAAACTGATTAATCAACACCGCTTCACACACATCATCTATACACTCATAACACAATCATCTACAATTCAAACCTACACAACAATGCATAAATACACAATTATAATATAATATTAATTATATTTCTATTAAACATAAAATTTATTATAATTATATATATATTATTACATATTATTAATATATTAATATATATTATATATATTATATAATATTTATAATTAATATATATATATATTATAATATATATATATTAATAATATTCATATTTATATTAAAATATATTAATATATATATTATATAAATAATGTTATATTATATTATTAATTATTTATTTATATTTATATTATTAATATTTTTATATATATATATTTAATTAATATATAATTATTTAATATAAATTTAATTATTATAATAGTAATGATATTATTATATATATTATATATAATATTATATTAATTTGCATTTCGAGCTACTCCGTAATAAAGATACGTAATCAAAAATTTTTGAAAATCTAACTTAGGAATAATATTATTTAAATCTACATTATTACATACTTAGTATAGGATTTGTAAAATTATTAAAATAATTGTAAGTTTAAAATAATTCATTTAATTTGTAGCAAGCTCTTTTTATTTATAATAATTTAAAGTTCAATATACTCTTATTAAGATTTATCGCTTTTAGTATGATGATATAGAATTTCACGTCACAATATATCTTGATAATAATAAAATATTTTACACATAAAGGGAAAAGGTTGGGATTTTATAGTAAATTTCTGATCCATTTTTTATTCTATTCGTGGTTTCCATTTCTCTCTACCAGACGGCAATTCTATATGACGTTCTAATCCTACTTGAATTCAACTCTACTCTGAACGCTTACTCATCTGCAACGCTTATTTCTCTCACTTGAATTTACTGATACCATTTCTCACTAAGGATCACAATATTACCTTTTTCTTTAAATTAAATGAAAAAAAACAACTCGGAGTATGTCTTCTGAATAAGTAATCTTCTACTAGGGGGCGGTCATTTTGTTTTGTGGGTAACAATCAAAAAATAAAAACAGAAATATCATTTATTTGGTTATTTAAAGGACAAGCATAAAAATTATTTGGACATCCAATGTGAAATTTTAAGAACAGAAGCATTTTGCTTGATTTTCAATTTGTTTTGATATTTCTAGAAGCAACAATATTAATACTGCAAGAAAAAACATATACATATTATTATTAATTATGTTTATTTTAATTATAGTCAAGAACATTTAACTTCAAAACAATCATCTACCCACTGAATCATACGCTTCTGGCTCTTTCATATTTGTTGTATTTTCAGATTTTTCTAAATCAAGAATTCAAATGATATTTTAATGAAACAAAAAATAAAATATGATGTTTATGTGACTAAAATACACACATGTATGTATCGAAAGTAAAATAATAAAGTGTTTGTTATTTTATTTTTAAAATTAGTATATTGTTTACTTCTCACTGTATATATAACAAGGCGTGTAAAAGTATAAATAAAGAGGGAGAGGAAGATTTGGTATTGTAATTTTTAACCATTAATATTTGTATTATTTAATTCTTGGGGAACACCTAAATGAAAGTAATACAAATAATTTGTCAAATGCAGTATGTTACTATAATTTTAAATTATAATTTTTCATATATTATACAGTGTATATATATCTAAATGTAAACATAAAATAATAATATACAATAAATTAAACAAATTATAAATTATAATTGAAATTTATATTCTTTTATTTTATAGGTAGCAGTATAGGAAATACTTCACAACTAATAATATAATATATTCTTAATTAATACTAATTATGTATAATTTGTCATTTGACGTAAGATGAAGGATATTATTAATATAACTTATATTGAGCCTCATTAAGTAATAAATATTCTCATCGATAGATTTACTAACTATTACAAAAAGGCACGACAAATCATAAACATTGAGTAATACGTAATATATAAAATCTTTTTTCTATAATAAATTAAATATTAAGGTACTGTAAGGGCTGTTCTTGAGAGTCATGAGTTAGAATGACCTCGCTCATTATTCATATGATTGCGTTTTTGTAAACTTAAAATAAAATAATATAATCAAAATTTACATAAAGATAAGATATTGATAAATAGTATGCATAATATTGAAGAAAGGTATATTAGCACCTAATTAATAAAATTTATCTTGTAAAAAAAATGTGCAGGATGCTGGTAGATTAATGTTTGTTTTCATAGGGTGATTTAGTTTAGCAATCTATATTGAAAGTCGTTCTTTATGTTGGGTATAAGTATATATAAAGATTGTTGGAAATCGTTGTTTGAATGCGGAAAGCAGGGCAGACATGAATCTAGGTGGTGGCTTAGGTGGGAGCTTCGTTCGATGTTCTCACACTCGAGTATTTAAGGCTCGTCGACCATGTGATTAGTATATAGATGGGGTGATGGATTGGTGGAAGAGGAAGGCTACATCTGGTGTAGAGTACCCAGGGCAGAGTTAGGAGTTAATACTATTTGGAGGTCTATTTATCGTTGGTTTATTAGAGGAGAAAAGTGCGTGAGTTTCTCCAATGTAATAGTTTGGGACAATCAGTGCAGGGGATTTTAATAAGCCACATTGAGAAGTCAGTATAGTGTTTTGTTGAGACTGAGATTTATTAATCTTTTAAAAGGGGAGTATTCAGAAGATCAAAGTGTATTAGCTTTTGGTTATGAATTTTTGAGTAAAAGGAATCATAGAAATAGGTAAAGAAGAGTATCAATAATAGATTTCTCTCTGAATATATACACTATGATATGAGGAGCGGGGGTGGAATTAGCTCGGTGGTTTTAGCAGTTATATACTAAACGCCACACGAAGTGGGTGGTGTGATAGAATTTAAGGGTTCGAGATTAAAAGCCTTTTATGAAAAGGTGGAGGAAATAGATTGACCTTAGATTGAAGGTGTTACAACCGAAGGAAGAATCTCCTGAAGGCGATGACTAACGAAGAGCAGGGATAGTGGTGGGAACATTTTAGCTTATGCGGGCCAGGAGTGCTAATCGTCAAGCCATTTGAGCGCTAATCGTGTAGTATGCGCGAGTGTATCGTGCGAGTCTGCAGTAGGTTTCCATAGTAGACCGGCAAGATTAGAATCGGCATTATGTCGTCGTTTTGTGGGGAGTTAAGAAGTATTCCTGTTTAGTAACCTATACAGTCATTAAGAGAAGTTAGTCCAAGGAAAGGGAGGAGGTTAATTATCTATAACTCGGTTTATATATAGATTCCAATAGGGAGCAGAAGAAATACTATTTTGAGTTTAATTAGATATGTTGACCGAATTTTTTGCCCTGGCACGAGTTCCACCTCCTACCCAATTAAAAGTTGCTCTTACAATACGGGACTCTTCTAATCATATTTAAACTATATTTAAATTGAACAATTATTTTTTTGTCTATTAGGGTTATCACTTGTCCTTTTTACTATGTGCAAGCCTATTTCAATACTTTTTACCCAGGACCCCAAAACCATTCCCATGTCCCTCCTGCCTTATTTTTCCTTCTTTCTTCCGCGCTACTTTGTTCTTTGAGTTCACGTTAATTGCTTCCTCTTTCCTTGCCCTTCACTGCATACCGACTTCTCTGCAAGTATCGCCTTATTTTCTATCAGTGCTTTCTTGCTCATTTTTACCCCCATTTTTTGTTTTAACGTCATTTCTATTTTTACTCATTCAGGACTCTTTTCACTTATTCCTCCTTTTATTTTTATTTCGATCAGGTTGTCCTCAACTGTTCACCATGCCCTACGTGCATTTCTCGACTCGTTCATACTACGGTTAAGACTCTGGTTTACCCCGGCCCTCGTCGTTCTCATTATCATCGGTTATTTTGGTTCAGGCTTAGGTCGCTGTACTAATTAGGTTTCATGATAGCTTCTTGTCGTAATCACCCACGCTTTATCCTGTAAGTACTTGACCACCGCCATATTAGTTATTATTTTGAACCTAGCAAGGGGCGCTTACCTGAGCCCTAAACCTATCGGCATCACTCGCATGCTGTCACCCTCGAACCTCACTTAAGACATAGACTCGGCTGTTCCCTACATATATATACTTAATATTTACTAATATATATATACTATTATAATATCTAATATATTTTTATATAAATTTCTATATATTCTATATTATATATATATTATATATATAATTATATATAATTATTACATAGTTTTTATTAATTTTTAAAATTTTTTTAAAATGTACTTTCATATACAAAATGGGCCTTGCATATTAATTTTAATTTTTTTAAAATAATTTAAGTACATTTTGTCTATACAATCGAATCGTTGATAATCGTAAAAAAAACTATCGATTGCTTAAAAAAATAGTTGGTTGCCAACTGATAGATCACATATTGGAAGAGTATATATATATCATCTTCATCTTCACCCAGACTGAGGGTAAGGTGCTTCACTTGCCTGGACGAAAAGTAGTAGAAAAAATATGATACAGGATACGAGAATAATAGCCAGCTTAAACCGACTCATTTTATATCCTTAATAAGTGAGAACTCGGCGCAGTTAGAAAAATCAACCCTAGGGCTTCACGAGACTGCGACAGACCTTCAATATGGCATCTCGTCAACGTAGGGTTCATCCTTTGGCCCAGGCGGGTCACAGCCATACCTCCTCACAAAACTCCCAGCATTCTCTATTAATGCCTTTTTCTCGGGCCTCTGTCAATTGTAAATTCCTCTCCTCCAGGGATTCCTTTACTGACTCGAACCACTTATTCTTCGATCCCCCAGCCGGTCGAATCCTAGCACACTCACCACTATACAACCGCTTAACCAACCATTTGTAACCCCATCCTTTTCCATGTGACCAAGCAACTCAATGTACTTTTCATTTATTTTCTTCACTTTTATTCCTTTCTACACCAACACAAACATATTTTGACGTTTTCAAATTCTCATTTTATCAAATTCTTCTCACACCTAACACTCCCCTAAGATTGCCCATCTGAATATATTTTACTTTAGATCTATACTTAAATTTAACTACTAATATTCTAATATCTTCACAAACAATTCACCATATATTTTTAATTATATAATTATAATATTATATATATATATATTATTATATATATAATATATATATATTATATAATTATTATTAATCTTATAATATATATATATTAATATTATATATATGAATTTATATATTATAATATTAATAATATATATATATATATATCTTATTATAATTATATATATATATATATATATATATATATTATAGCTATAATATATATATATATATATATATATATATATAATATATTAGCACATAAGAACATTAGAATAAAAAGACAGTAAGAAGCTACATAGGCCTATCTCGAGACTGTATGATATATATATATATTATTTAATATATATATATATATATATATTATATATATATATATATTATATATAATTATATATTATATATATATATATATTATTATATATATATTATTATATATATATATATACTATATATATATATATATATATATATATATATATTATATATATATCTATATATATATATATATATATAGATATTATATATATATATATATTATATAGTATACTCTCAGAATTTTCAGTGTGTTCTGAAAGTTTGAATTAGTTTGAAAAATATAAATTATAGCAGAAACTTTGTTTTTCAACATCTTAATTCACTCATTTAACATTTTTTTAAAAATTCCGTATTGAAAAACAAGCTGAAAAAGAATTTTCGTACCACGTATATATATATAATATATATATATATATATATATATATATATATATATATATATATATATATATATTTATATATATATATAATATATATAATATATATATATATAATATATATACGGTATATCTATATATTAATATATAATATATATATATTATATATATATAATATATATATATATATATATATATATATATATATATATATTATTATATATATATAATATATATATATATATATATATATAATATATCTATAATATCTATATATTATATATATATAATATATAATATAATATATTATATGTATATATATTATATATATATATTAATATATTATATTATATATTATTATTATTATATATTATCTATATATATATATATATAGTATATATATGTTGTATTATTTTATATATTTTATTTTATTTATTAATTTTATTATTATATATTATATATTTTTTTTTATATATATATATATATATATATATATATATTAATATATTATTATATACTAATTTTATTACTCCAAACCAAATTACCATTATATTGTAAAATAGTATATTATTGTGACTACATATATATATATTATAATATTACTATTATAGTACTAATTAATATATCCCACAATGTTTAAGTAAATAATTCAACTTTTCCCTCTTAACTATATTATTAGTATTATATAAGTTATTTTTAATATATGTATAATGAATATATTGTGTTTTTAATAATAGTGAGGACGTAAAGGCGTTGCGTCTATATATACTAATAACATATAATTATTATAAATTTCATATAACTATATAATATAATTATAATATTAATATGATATACTTTTATAAAAATATATATATATTATATATATATATATTATACATAATATTATTATATAACTATTAGTATTTATAACTATAATATATATATAATTGTATAATTTATATTATAGGACAAATATTTTAAAAAGGAAAAAATGAATCCATTATATATAATCCAACCTTAAACTCTTAGACTCTGAACAGCGGGTTTATATTGGTGAAAAAATATTTATTACATGTTTACTACTAATAATACTTTATTTACTTTTCATTCATTATATATAATTTATTATATATATATTTAAATTTTTTTTTTTACTCACAAAATCATATTTTTATACCATTATAACATTACATATTAAATATAATTATATATATTTCCAAATTATAGATAATAGTATTATTTATACTAATACTATGGTTTTATTACGTAGTCCTATGATATATATAGTATATAATATAAAAATATAAACATATATAATTAATATAAGTAAATGATTATATAAATATTATTAATAACGTATTTATACTATGAAAAAAATTTTTACCTATATATAAATATATATATAATATTAATAATATTAATATCATTAATATATATTAATTATATAATATATATATATATATATATATATAATAAATATATTAATATATATAATATAATATAATATATATATATAATATTAATATATATATATATATCTTATTAATTATATATCTTAATAAACATATAATTATACATAATTATCCATTAGTCCTGAGCTATTATATATATATATATAACCGTGGGAGTAAAGATATTATATCTACATACTTATTGCATGGATCCGAACCGATTTTTATTTGATAAAAAAGTCAATCAATATTAATGATATTGTGATATAAGTATCAAAAATAAAACTGTATTGATTTAATTGATCTGTGTAGTTTTAAACATTTCCAACCCATTTAAAAAATGTTTAAAAAAAGGCGTTTACCATCTATGTAACCCTAAGCATAATCAACATTAGCTCGTGAGATCATTATCATCAAACATACACATATATTGCTACTAGTATAGGATGAATATATTGCAATACTTTCACTCCTATTGTTTTATAAAACTCAAGTTCATAATTAAGAGAAGCATGGTAAAACACTTTGATGCACTAATGTAAATAAAAGTTATATGCGAGTAAATACGTATAATAAATAAAAAAAAAAAAAAAAAACAATATCAATAAAATCTCATATAATATATATATTATATAATATATATTATATATTTTAATATATAATATAATATATAATATATATATATATATAATATATATATATATATATTAAATAATATAATATATTTTATAATTTATAATATTTATTAATTAATATAAATATATATATATATATATATAATATAATATATATATATATTATATATATATATATATATATATATAATATTATATGTAAATAATATATATTAAATATAATAATATATATAATATATTAATATATATATAATTATATAATATATATATTATATATATATATTAATAATATATTATATATATATATATATATATATATATTATAAGTACTATTAATATGATAATATATTATATATATTATTAATAATAATATATCAATAATTATATATATAGTATATTTATATAATATTATATAGGCCGCTCCCGAGCATCATATGCAATGTACTATAAAAAATTATAACAGTCAAATAAACAATTAACCATAGTCAAAAATCCATATGATAAAGCTATTATATTTCATCTTTCGTGGTGAGATTATTATATAATAATAAAAACAATTAAATATATATACATAGGTAATAAAAATATAAATATTTACTACAAACATACTTAATTATATGTCATTAATGTTTATAAAACTTTCCGTTTGCGACATACGTTCTTGGACTTTCAACATATATATATATATTTATCTTGGACAGCGATACATAGTGTGATGTAAAGACCTATTTGTAATTCTACCTTAGCATTAACTTACGAGAGATATAAGAGTTGTACCATTAAATAGTATATATTTTAAATTTTACCCCCTTTATGAGAAAGTTATTTTTTTTCACTATATTTATTTATAATAATCCTTTTTAGGAGGAGATTATCGACGCGGAGGGAACAGAGGGGTAGAATCAGAGTACCTATTCGCGTCGTCCCCGGTGGATATATACTTTATTTACCGATGTACTCACCGTTTTACTACTGATCACAATTATACGTTCTTGTTTATCAACCGTGGGAAATTATTCCTTTTAGTTAATAAATAGATAAAATTCTTCAAACATTTGGCCCCTTTATATGCGCTACTTACATAATCGTTACACTAACACATGCTTTCACTTCAGTAAATTATCGGTTCAGAAACAGGTGAGATATTATAATAAAATATTTATCAATCAACCACATTTCATTTTTAAACTAATATTTAAAATTTACTAACTTAATATCTAGAAAGCTGCGATTATAATTATCTTTATATATTATTATTAAACAAAATTTTTATGTCGAGGACAGATAATAATGACGATCAAAAATGGGTAGGGTAGTAGTCAGTTATAATTTTTCACATGTAGTCAACAGTAAGTAAAGGCTAACATTTCCATACTTCTTTTAGTTTATATAGAGACATTATTGCAATGGCGTTAGTCATATCGGGAGAGATATCTACTAAAACATCACCATTAACGTCGTGACTAGAACAAACTCCTAACTATTTAACAAACTTCCCTGCTTAATCAATATCTAGATAATGAGTAGCTTAACATTACCATCTCAAAAATAATAACCATAACACACTTTTTCTAAATACATATAAACAATTATCTAATAACTAAAATCCATATATAAAATTTTTTTAATCATAACCTATACCTATCTATCATATGAACTACTATAACCAAATGCCTAGCATCATATACAAAATTTTTAACATCGATAAAGCCAACATATAATTATTACCTTTTACTATAATTGAACTAAGAATCTTATACGAAAACATCGATATAAAGCTAAATCATAATTATCATCCACATGAAATATAAGACTATATTACATATCAATAACATACTAATAAATTAAATTATGTACAAAATAAATGTTAACATCAACCAAAGTACATCATATTAGTGTAAGGATTATGATTATGTGTAGATCATATATACTCAGTATTAGTGGTTATTATGTTGAGGCAGTTATAGCAACTTGACGTATGGTTATGTTATAACTAGCATATTTTAGCCACATTATTTTATAGATACATTATGATAATTAAGTTATATAAGAAGCCGTATAAAGAGCCATATACCCATAAATATCTCGAGACTGAGTTCACGCAATCAAGCCAGTAAAGAAATTATTCACCCAACATGTTCCATGACCCATAATATTTACTCCAACGGGAGATATTACCTCTAGTGCATTGTTAATTAATAATATTACTTGAATATATATATATATATAGTAGTTAATACTGAACAGAAAAAAACTATTATAGCTAATGAGTACATGCTAAACTACAACACTACTATAAGCTTTTATTAACTATACATTATGGTTAAATTCAAAACCGTCTGTCAGTTTTTACATAGTACCACATCACTATGGTTTGAAGTCTAGAACGTATGTCGGCACAACGAAATTTAAAGTATGAACATAATGATATATTTATGAGAGAAATTCTAATTTTGTACACGTCTCTGTGTGTCGTCTAATAAAACACTAAAAAAAAATACACGAAATAAACCAAGCATATACATTATAACAAGCAAAAAGACGATATTATCATGTAATGTATGCTGCCACTAGAATAACGATCCGCTCTCCAATACTTACTCTGGCACTACTCAATATATCCGACTCTTATACCATACTATTTACTTAGAGTATAGATGTTTTTATCTATTACTATCAAGGTTTAGCTATGCCTTCTTATTTTCTTAATACTGAGTGGGCCACTTTATTGTCTTGCAAATACTACCGTGGTCTATATTATACTTCACTAAATTAGTAGAAAAAAGTTGATAAAAAGGTTAAAATACTAAAGTAGAATTCATTTTAGATAGTTTAAATAATATTTATCATATTTAAAGTATTGGTGAGAAATAGATGTTGAGAGAGTGAGAATTTTTGGAAACGATCTGATATGATAGTATTTAGAGGAATATTGAGGAAAATAGGGACTTCAGAATAATTGTATTGGTTGATTGAATGGATTTGAGTAATTAATAGTGTAATCTTTAGATAAGGAGGATAGTGTAATGATATATATAACGCTATTGAGTTAGGTAATGAGAATTAGATGGAGATGAAATTGAAGAATGGTTAAGGAATAAGTATAAATTGATTTCAGTGCGAAGCGAGATAAATATCTGATAATATATATTATAGATTAATAACATATCTATTAGAAACGCAAGGTTATATTCAATTATAATAAAGGTTATGTATATATCGAGATATAGTTTTATGGATGTTTGTAGAGATATGAGTACGAATATAAGTTAGAATAATCGGATTTTGATTTGAGTTGTTGGTGAATAAGGTAAGTATTATTTGAGAAGTACCATGTATGGGATGTCAAATTTTATAGATAATGAGGGTATAGGCAGAAGAAAATGGGTCTATCGGATCATTTATCATTGTTTAAAATATAAGATCTAGTTAGTAGATATATAGCTTTGATACAGTACAGAATGATAAATAAGTAAGTTGAGAGGAAGTGAGGTAGATATATATAAGTGTAATTATTATATATAGTTTAAGTATGTAATAAAAATGAACGTAGGTTTTTATATAAGGAAAAGCTTATGTAGAAGTAAATACTTGCATAAATTAAAGTTTATCGTTAAAATTATGATGAATCAATGATGAAATCTGTAATCATCTACAATTAAGTAAAGTAATTTATGTGATCTGTGCAAGAGAAGAAACGTGGGCTTCGAGTGCTTAAAATTAATAGTAGAAGGAAGAATGTATATTAATAGTGATTATGTGTGATAATGAATAATGATGCAAGCTGCTATATAAGTAAGTAGAGACGCAAGAGGGATTTTTATTGATCACTCAGTTTAATAAAGTACAATGAATGAGAAATTTCGAAAGAATTTACATAGAAATATATTATTATGTATAATCATTATACTAATTCGAGTATTATGAAAAGAGATGGAATTGGCCAGTTTTGTGTTTGAGAGGTATTAGAATTAGTGCTTAATAATATATACAAAACAAGGGGTTACAGGAGACTGAGTTTCTGGATTAGGAAGTGCTAAAAGGTACAAGAAGGGTGTGCGAGTTCATTATTTTATCTCAATTGAGAATAAATAAATATAGTTGGCGTATTGATGTAAATGACGAAACAGAGGCTAGAGAAAATGTGTGGAGTAGAAATTTCAGAAGATCTACATTAACATTAGGCTAGTGATGTAGATATGTGATAGTAGATATATACCATGTGCCTTTGATGTGTGTAAAGAGTAAGAGGATTATATTTTACTGGTTGAGTATGTTAAGTAGAAGTAGCAAGCAATTAGTAAGGTAGGACCTACAATATAAATATTAGTTTACAAGTTGTATAAATGGTTGAGGATATTACAGTATACTAGTATTATGATTAGTAAACACTATAATTATACGGGTGAAATGTAATCATATAAGTCAGCCTTAGAGATTTTGATTGGAAGTATTGGAGATAACTTTTTTAGTAAACTAAGAACGTTTATTATAGGCGTTTGTATAGCTTCACTTAGATAGAATAGAGGGGTAGAGTACATAGTGGGATAGTGCCCTTGTATATAAGGTGAGTATGATAGAATAAAAGGATAACTAATAGTATAACTAACCTAGGGGACAATTAGTTTATTTAGTAGTGATTAGTTAGGAGAAAATTTAGCACTAATCAATAATTATTAGGTTGAAAGAATGATTATCGAGATGTTTTATCTGAAGGGTTATGTATTTATTTGAGAGACATAGGTACAATTTAAGAGAGTAGGTATCGAAGGATTAGTGATGATAGATAAAATATACCCATTTGACGCAATAACTGCGAAAGAAGTGGGATAAAATGTATAAATTGTATTATTGAAAGTTTTTATACTGGTTATATGTTCGCATATAGAGGTTCAGCAAGATTCTGGGAGAAATGGGAATTTATATAACAGCATACTATCAACAACGTTAGTACTCGAAATCAAATGGAATCCAGAAGCACTTATTACAGGGAAATCTATAGAGTTGTTTGGAATCCTTACTGTGCTAGAATTATATAGTTGCAAGAGATATACACTTGTAACAAAAGAAAAAATGCGTGACGACGACAATAAATTGCAGGCAGCGGATGATCTATTCAAATAACTTTAAATAAGTTAGTAAGTAATACTGAGATAATTTAATCAGCAGTGATCAGTTTTTAAATTTTTTATAAATGGATGGGGTGATGAAAGAAAATTTAAAAAGAGATACGGCTGTCAAAAGGAAAAGTGGGATTATCTCTTACTGCTCAATAAGGAGTATGAGAATAAGCACCAGCTTATCTTGGTATGCAGATAGATTTGGTTTTGTGTGACTAGGATCTGAAATTAATACTAGTGAAGTTTTGGGCTAGAAGAGAGTCTTGGCTGGGTTTATGACAAGGAAGGGTTGTGAAATCACGAAAAATGCAGGTAAAAGGTAAACGGCATATGTGTGGGTTTTTAGGTTGAGGGATGTATTTTCGCGAGTGTAAGAATTTATGAACGGATTATTTGAGAGTGATATATTACTACATATTAGTATAAGGTATAACTATAGTGTTCTATATAAATTATATATACATTTATATAAGGGTATAAAAATTTATGGACTAAATGAGCATATTGCTCTCTTTTTTTGTTACGGTAGGCTCATGAGAAATAGTGAGAAGGAAGTTGAGTATCTCAGTAAAAGATATATGCTAGATAACACGTTAAATCATCTGTAAATATAGTAAGGTGTATATAAATTATGAGAGAGATGGTATGTTATTTATATAGGTTCAATGATTATTGTTCTCGTTGAAGTATTAAGGTATAGTTGTCTAGAATTGTATATAGAATTCTGGAATAAATAAGGATATATAATAGATCTTCTTATAGAGCAAGTTAATGTCAAAAATGATTACTAGTAGGTGTTGTTTATTGGTTTTGATATAAGCAGTTCCAATTATTTGAATAAAATGAGGGAATGAAGTACATTATCTAAAGTTAGACTTGTGTTGTGTGAGACGAAAGGCGAGTTAAGAGAAATAAATGAGTATTATATTATTAATACATGGTATCTTCGTCAATAAATTCTAATATATATATATACGGCTTTGTGAAAAGAAAGACTGGTATGGTTTAAACCGTAGGTGTAAAGAAAAGCAGATCTAGAGTGAGGGGTATAATTCTTGCGCTAGAGGAGGGGTATAAGAACAAAGAGCAATGGTAGGGGGCTCGACCCGACGGGCAGGTGTGGAGTATATTCAGATCAAAGAAGAGGAGTAGGCCTGAAGATATATTAAACCACGATGAGACATCGACCCGTTATGGAGTGAGGGCTCGGAGCGAGTAAAGAAATGGAAACCTGCCCTAATATAAGTGAATGGCAACCGATTTTGCAAACGCGACTTGGTTGTGGCCCCTTGCCATAGGGGATTAACCCAATTTAAAAAAAAAGATTGCTAAAGTCAGTTAACCGTTTTAACGGTGGATGAAACCGTGGGGGCGGGGTTTTAGCTTAGATATCAAATTTTCAGCAAAGCAAAGTTTTTGTGCATACCCAAACCTTCTGTCAGTGGGAGCCTCTTAGAGGCGGTACTGCACAGAGAAGTTGATTACTGAGTATAGGTACTGTTCCGGATAGAGACCCTATATACTACCCTAGTGAAGTAAGTCGAGGGGATTAGTATCTAACTATACCCCGTAGTTCTCATACGCGCCGAAGGCCGAGATACCTATATATTATATACTACTCAATATAGATCTACTAGCTATAATCGGTGCGTAGTTCAAATAATTATATATATATATACTCATCTATGGATACTTCAAATATAATAGTAAAATAACACAACAAAAAATTTAGTTAAATAAATATTTAATATAAATATAGCTCTGCACATTTCATGCTTATTATAACTAAATTGTTATTATAGACTAATAAATAATAGGTATCTTCAATTATAAAATAAGGTCTCTCCAAATCATTATAATTATTTATATGAAAGAAAAGGGTCCATTATATATTAATACATTTAAAAATATGTATTTTGTTTTGTTATATATATAAATATTTTATTTTATTATTATTTATTTTTTTTATTTTTAAAACAATATTTAATAATTAAACATTTTAATTATTACTACTACTATAATTTATCAATTATATTAATTAATTAAATTTATTACCAGGATCTAACAAAAATGTAATTCCTTACTTTATATTTCGCTGTTAAGCTAAATTATATTGTTAAGTTATAATATTAATATATATATTGTATAATTAGTATATATATCATAATTTTATATATATACTATTAGTATATATTACTATTTAATATAATATTATAAATCATTATAATAATAATATAATAATATAATATATATATTATAATATATATAATATTATATTATATATAATAATATATATATTAATATATATATTAATATATAATATATATAATATTAATTATATATATACATATATATATATAATATAAATATATTATAATATATATATATAACTATATATATATATATATATATAATATATATATAATATATATAATATAATTATATTATTTATAATATCTATATATTATATATTAATATATTTATATAATATTATAACTGGCTACATACCTGATTAATGTAATAATTCCAAATGTAATTTTAACCATAATATATATAATATATTATAATATATCATATAATAATAATATATATATAATATATATATAATTTAATAATATATTAATTATATATAAATATAATATATATAATATATATAAATATATATATTATATAAAATATAATTCTATTTATAAAAAATAACTAAAAAAATAATGCGTAATCCATAATTTAATAAGTATGTCATTATTTATATACCTATAATAATAATTCTATAATAATAATAATAATAAAATACTTATAATATAATAATAATAATATAATAATAATAATATAATAATAATTAATTAATAATAATAATAGTAATAATAATATATATAATATAATAATTAATTATATTAATTTTTTTTTTTTATATATATATTTTATTATATATTTTATATTATTATAAACTCAAATTTCGCACTAAAAATTATGGACACAGTCATTCCAGCAAAGGTGTTTAAATAGAATAATGACAGAGTTGTATGTCTTTTGAGATAATGTAGTTGTGTTCTTTTAAAACTCAACATATTCAAACTAAATTTAATAACTCACATATATAGGAGTTTTAAATAGTATAACATTAAAATAAGATTCATAAAATATATTATAAATAAGGAAATAAATTAAGCCATAATACATATAATTACCAATAATATTACTATATATTCATTGTTCGTCAAATATATTATAGTGGAAGTATGATAAAATAAATAAATATACTAATCTTAAGAATGATAATTTTTTTTATTTACTTTTATCTTAATCTTCTATTAAATAATTATAATTTTATTTAATTGATTTACGTTTTATCTTGAGTTATGCTCCATTTAATAATTAATTATGTATTATTTCATGTATTATATATTTTTCATTAATCAATTTATTGTTATTTATATGTATTAACATTACTCATTAGTATTGTTATTTATTATTATTTTATTGAATCATTTTTTCAAGTGAATTTAGAATTTAAATATTCAATTGATTCATGTATCTATTATTATTCATAATTTTGATCGCTATTTACTCATTATTGTTATTCAATGTTCTTAGACATTTTACCTATGTATTATATTCTGATAATGTATTATTATTATTATATTATTATTTATATCGTATGGAGTAATTAAGTTAAATTATATATTCTTCTATTATTATATTTTTTATTATATTTTTATTTCGCAATCATTTTACCTAATAAAAAAATATATTTAATTAATTTTAATTATTTATTATTAAATTATTAATTTATTAATTATAATTAATATATATATATAATAATATATTATATATTATATTATAAATTAAAAGATTATATAGATTTTTTTTATTTTTTTAGATTCTTTTATGTTTTTTCAATTATATTATTAATTATATATAAAAAGATGGAATTTATAATATTTAATAGATCCAGATATATATTATATAATTATTATTTGACATATTAAGTAGTTTTTTATTAATATTGATCACAAACTGAATAAGCGAATACTAATATTATTTTTCTAAAAATCTTACAGTAAGTTTTATATTAACATATATATTATATCAGATGGAAAAAAGGTAATACATTGTTGGATCCATCATTATAACCTGGCAAAATTTTTAATTGCGGAAACTGAAAATTCTTAAAAAATATAAAAATCATATCAACAAGGGAGGAGAGAAAGACGAGGATAAATAATCTATAAAAATTTCCATTCTAAATAATAATTATTATATATATATAATATATTATTATATTTATTTAAATATATTATCTTATTAATATTAATATTCCATAATAATAATTATTCTTATATATTAATATATAATATAAATATTATATATATATATATATATTTATTATTAATATATTAAATATTTATAAATTATTCTACAATCATATTTATGTGTTAATTATAAGCTATATATATATTTTTATATAATACATTTTATTGTATATAGTTTAATATAATATATATACTATCTTTGGTGCTCCTGCAACAACAATAAGTATATATTATATATATAATAATAATCATATTCTATAATTAATTAATTATATTAATATTATATTTTTTATAACCTATATCTAGTACTATAGTCTATTAAGAACCATATGTTACTCAATTTATTTTTTTCATAATGCGGAGTTATATTATACATATCACTTTGTACATATGGCATTTCCTAAAGTAAATATATATAGCGTGCATGGATAGCAGCTTATAGATGTGAGATTCTTATTATAATACATTAATAATCTGAGAGTAAAAAAATATTATAATATAGTGAAAAAATCTGTAATAATATACAGTAATTAAGATGAAAGAAGTAAATTCAATCATATGAAATGTACAATCTTAATGACACATCGACAACTTAAAATCTAATCCAATTCTTTATAGTAAATCTAATAATTGCAAAATGCGACAGAACAATTTAAACATTCAATATATTGAATTATCATTATCATTATATTTTATGGTATTAATTTTAATATTAATATTAAAATTTTATTATTACTGATAATATTATTATGAATATTATTTATTATTATTATTATTATTATTATTATTAATTAATTTATTATTAATTAATTATTATTTTTTATTAATTTATTTTATCATTATTATTCATTATTATTATTAATGATTATTATAATAATTAGATTTTTATTATTATTATTAACTATTAATTTTATTATTTTTATTATATTATTATTATTATTCATTATTATTAAATTGATTATTTATTATATTATTAATTTATTATTATATTATTATGTGGATTTATTTGTTTATTTGTGGTACTAGGTAGTATTACTATATTATAGCTAGTTAGATATTATCGATTACATTATTTTTTTAGTTTTTTTTTTATAAAATACGTTATTCATTTTATTTATAGTTATATTATATTATATTATATTTTTACTATTCTATTATTTATATTATTTCATACTTTATATTATTTATATTATATTATATTATATATTAAGAACTATATATATATTATGTCTAAATATCTCTACTATAGTAAGTATGTGCCATTTATATAACTAAATATATTATATATATACTATAAATATTACTATAATACTATATATATACATTATCTATATATATTATATGATATATATAATATATATATATCAGACTCAATCCATATGACACGTTAATCTAGTATGTAGCGTCGTAGGAAACGAGAAATCACGAGTATATATCCGGCAAGAGTTAGTATTTCGCGAGGAACTAAGGCCGAGGTACGGCGCGGTCGCGGCTGAACACGTTAAGATCACTATGGGAGATCGAGGACTCAGCATGAGTGCATTTTTCCATATAGCCGAATATCATCATGATAGATCAGATAGAATATCATAACTCTCCTGGATCGGTGAGAGTAGCCATGACACGATTAGATTTACAGGCCGTTAACATCGTTCGGAGCTAGAACGCACACGTAATCATAAGACTAGAGAGTAACACTGAACGTAGATATGAGGTAGGATAAACGTTGACGACACACAATTAGCCTCTATAACGAATTAGATCTGTAGCCGAGTCCGAATGAGATAAGTCGACGTTCACAAAGGATCGAGGCCTCTGCGTCGTGATAGCGTACGTATATATAATATATATATATTTATATATATTATATATATATTTATATTATATATAATAATATATTATATATATATATTATAATATATATCGTTTTAAATGCGTTAGTGATATATATTATATATATATGATATATCGCATTATATAGCTATATATATTTATATTATTAGTTAATATATAATATATAATGTATATATTATATATGAATATATATTACTTGCACACATATCTATTATTATAGTGATAGTGTATATATAATATATAGTGACGAGTTACAGGGTACTCTACTGAGGTAGCCAGACGAATATCTCCTAGCGACGATCGATGTTACTCAGCATATACACCTAATTAGAGGAGATTCGGGATTCTGATTCAGCAGAGAGCATGACGCGCGGCGTGCTTTCTAGTATCCTTACAGGAGATATTGTAAGAGATGCACGGCTGGATGTGATTGCGCTAGATAGACACTGATACATCCGATTGGTACGAGAAGCAGATGAGCGGTGGATTAGAGCTATATATATATATATTTTATTATAGTGTAAAGAGATATATGATATATATATCTATATATAGTATATTATTATTATTATATATATATCTATTATTAATATTAGGTAAGGTATGTTATATATGTATTAAGGTAGCGCGGTGTATATATTAGTATTATATATAGTAATATAATATGATAGTATGTTGTGATATTTATAATCAATTTATGCAGGGCCCCGCCCTAAGGCTCCCACTGACAGAAGGTTGGGTGCACAAACTTGTGCTGAAAATTTGATATCTCAGCTAACGACCATGCAGAACGTTCATCCACCTTAACAGTCACTAACTTTGGCATCTCATTAACGTTGGGGTTAATCCCCTAGGCAAGGGCCACAACAAAGCCTTTTCAAAATCATTCCATTCACTTATATTATGCTACATTCTTATCGCTCGAGCTAAGTTCACATTCCTTTTTTTCAGCCACTTTCTTACTAACTCAACTGCCTTTTTCTTTGGTCTTCCAGCAAGTATACCCCACTCAATCGCTTCTTTACACCCGTTTAACCAACCGTCTCTCACAAATCCGTATAATATGACGAAACCATGTTAATATACTCATTTATTCTCTTAATCTCGCCTTTCGTCACACAACACAAGTCACTAGTAGTCTCATTCCTCATTTTATCAAATGACCTTACACCTAACACACCTCTAAGTTTATCTATTTTGACAGACTGTATCTTGGATCTATACCTTTTATTCCAAGTCATACAATCACAACTATACCTTAATACCACGAACAACATAACCTCATATAAAATCATACCACTCTCCATATTTAATCACCTTGCATTTACCAATGATTTACTTGTTCTAGCATTCTTTCTGACACTCCTAATATTTCTAATACATTCAGCATCTTTGGTTCCAATTTTACCCAACATATGATATAAATATATAAACTTAGACACTTGGTTAAATTGTGTAAAATCCTTCATAATCCTTCATAATTTCACACTTGGGATTCTCCTCACCTCCCACCATAACCGTACTTTTACCTGCATTTTTATTTCAACCCCTTCCTTTGCATACCCAGCCAAACTTCTCTACCAAACTTCCTAGATTAATTTCAGATCCATCACACAAAACCAAATCATCTGCATACAATAAGCTGTGTGCTTATTCTCTACCATTTTCAGTAAGAATAACCCCTTCCTTTGACAGCCGTACCTTAAATTCTTTCATCACCCCATCCATATAAAAATTAAAAACAATGGAGGCATAGCACATCTTTGTCTAACTACACTATTAATATTGAATAGATCACTCCCTGCTCAATTTATTCTTCTTCACGCTATACTGTGAACATAAATACTTTTAATTCTATTCAACAGCCTAACACCAACACTATATATCGTTAATATCTGAAACAAATCTTTTGTATTAATTCTCTCATACGGCTATCCATAAAACTCAACTACAATTTACACTTTTCTCTCACTTCTTTCTCATATGCTTCAATGGGTATATTTTATCTACACATCCTCTACCACTCCTAAATGTACCTTGTTCTCCAATAATCAACCCTTCAGAAACACGAAGCATTCTTTCAACCAAAGTTGAAGCAAATTTTCCCTACTACACCCAATAAACTAATTCCCTTGTAGTTTCATTAGTTCCTTTTATCTCCCATACCCTTATACAAGGGCACTATCACTGCTCCCCTCCATTCATCAGGAGCTACAAACGCCATAAACGTTCTGTTACTTAA
This sequence comes from Trachelipus rathkii, assembly GCA_015478945.1. NCBI lineage: Eukaryota > Metazoa > Arthropoda > Malacostraca > Isopoda > Trachelipodidae > Trachelipus > Trachelipus rathkii. The sequence continues at coordinate 26,585 of JABUQX010074035.1, read as the reverse complement.
AGTCCATACTTCCAATCAAAATCTCAGCTACTTTCATGATCATTTCACCCGTAGTTTCATCAATACTAGCTGATTCACCATTTTTACAACTTTTAACTATTTATTGGGTCCTCCTTACTAATTTCTGCCTCCTTACATACCCGAAATACCTACCTCTTTTTACACCATCAAAGGCACATGTATTCACTATCACTTCTACATCACTGCCAATGTTATGTAGATTCTCGAAATGTTCTCTCCACACTTTTCTCACCTCTGTTTCGTCATTCACAAAAGCGCCATCTCTATTTATTATTCCATGAAAAAGAACTTCGCACACCCTTTCTTGGCCTTTAGCACTTCCTTCCAGAACAGTCTCCTGTCCCCTTGTTGAGCACCATTCATCCTCCAACCAAACTGGCCATCCATCTCTTTCATACTCGAATGTATATAATATATTTCTATGTAAATTTCTTTCGAAATCTCATCATTGACTTTTAATACGTACAACCTCGCGTCTCTTACATTTAGCAGCTTGCATCATCTCATCATTCCACCAATCACTATTATCATTCTTCCTTCCTATTTTAGCACACCCACTTTCTTCTCTTGCACGAATCACAAATGCTTTCTTTATTTGAGTGCAGATTTCATCATGTTCACATTTAACTGACTTATTTGCAAGTATTCTCACAAGCTTTTCCTTATAACCCGTTCATTTAACTTATCACTAATAATTCTCCTCACTTCCCTTCTTTTTTATCTTCTGCGTCAAAGCTTCTACTAACTAGATCTTACATTAAACAATGATAATGATCCGATATACCCATTCTCTGCCCCCCTCAAAATTTGACATCCATACATACTTCAATATCTCCTTCACCAACACAAAACAAATCATACTCTTGACTTCGACACTATCTCTACAAACACCAACTATCGCATACCTATGAATAGCCTTGTGTTTCATGAATGTATTACTTATACGTATATCTCTCTTCGCACAGAAATCAATAACTTTCCTACCATTCTCATTTTCTCCCTCAACCACAAAGGTACTATTACACTATTCTTATGTACCTGTTTACTGCTTATAAAAATGAAGTTACCAAGGCCCAAACACCAAGGAAAAAAAAAACAACAAATAGTGATATACTCTTTGTAGAGTATGTTCCCATCTGGTACAGTAACCACGAAATCAGAGACCAATTTGTCTCGATATTGAAAATCGAACAAACCAGTCAGAAAGTCATGTCCCTTTTAGGTATCTTTACCTCTGTTTTCACACTTACTGTGTTGTTGATCGCCACACCTTAAGAAAAATAATTAGGGTTATAGCATTCCTTTCATTCGAGAAATAATCTGGAGAGAATGCTCCTCACTTGATATATCATTGTCCGGTGGATTTCTGTTCTGAAAGTGTACAACAAGAGACGTGTGAAAGATTGGTGATTTGGACGCAATTCCTGCCTGTCTTGTTCGTACTTTTAATCTCGTTGAGATTACGTGTTTAGTTGATATTTAAGGAACGGTGAGGAAAGGAAGCCCGAGTGATTGCTATGTTCAGTATTCGCTTCATGATACGAGTCTGGAGCATAATTCAAGAGATTAAAATAATCTTTCATTAACAAAACACACTTTTCTCTGGGAATCTCGGTCACTAGCACACACTTGACTGGCGAGTTTCTTATGAACAACAACTAAGTTTGTAACCTCAATTGTTTATCAATACCACTTAGTATCCTATCTCTACTGTAATTAAATTCAAGTATATAAGGATATATATACCTGATATAACCTTCGCTTACTCATATACGGTAATATTATCTCACCAGCATAGATATATTCACTTATATATAAATATATAATAATTAATTTATTAAAATACTTATTCTCTCTATATATACTATAATTCTATGCCATCCTGCTCCCTATCTGTCGTATTTTTTTTAATCTTGGACACATATATTGATATCGGATTGCAAAATTTGCAATGTAGAGGGAGTAAATTGACAATATTATATAGAGAGAGATCGATATAATATGAACTTAATATAATAATAAAATGAATTACACTATATATCTATAAACAGTACTAATAACTAATTATAACATAATATTAATGGAAGTGATTAGAACTTAAGTTTAGAATACTTTAATAAAAATGAACACTGGCTTACAATAAGGAACATATATTCCTGCGTATGATCAAAAAAGATGGGACTGTGTTTATATAGATTTAATTAGCTCTTCATTTGAGTAATAGTTAGCAGGGTTTCCATTGATTTCCGCTATGCAATATATGAGACTATAATGCTTTTTGTTCTCTTTTTGGACTCAATTAACATCACATGTTCTTTGAACTCTTCTGTTCTAGCATTAGTTGCCCTGGCCGCGAGCTTCTTCAAAGATTACAGGGCACTTAGTAAAATCTAAATATTATTGTTCTTATGCGGGTGTGGAAAAATTCTCTGTTCTCCCATGTGACCACCATTCTGTCTTGCCTTAAGATAACTCTCTTTTCTCGCAATTCTCATCACGTTCTATCTCCGGAAATCAGTTGCGTCCACGGGATACTCATTTTCTCGACCGAGCAACACGCGAGTTATCATAATTAAGCGAAAATGCGCTGCACTCTATACCTCGGGGTTTCTTCACTACTGACACCTATCTCTCTGGAGCCTCTCACGCCAAAATATCTACTAACAACTTCTGTAAATCATCCTTTATCCTCCTCTTAATTAGCCTCCTGATGATTCTGACGTTGTTAAATACTACTCTCACAACCTGCGCGTAAATCAGTCGGATCTCGCCAATCATCTTCTTTGGCCGTCTCTCCTAAATCTTCTCTCTCTTCTGCTTCGTCCTTAATTCTTCTCAAGTCCTGGACATTCTGGTATCTCTTCCCCTCCTTCTCCTCACTCAGGTGTCGCTGATCCCTTTAACCTGTCATTCTTCCTATTATGATCGGCGCGTGTCATGAGCTCCTGAAATCTTGAGCGTAGGCAGGCGGGTGGCCCGGATGGCATTCCTCAACGAGTTTTGAGGAAGTGTGCGTCCGTGCTGACCCCACCACCCCTCGTCCAACTATATTCTCTATGCCTCAATCACTCATGCCACTGTTCCCTCAGTGTTTGTGAAGCACCGCAATGTCCCAACCCTATTCTGAAGAAAAATGATGATTGCTTCTGATCCTTCTAACTTCATTTTCCGCCGTATAGTTCTCACTTGTTTTATTCTTTCCTAAGATCTTTGAAACCCTTCTCTCAACTCTCACTTCTTAGATCATTCCCTGGCAACCTCTTCTCCTCTCTTCCTTTCTGATCCATCTTCCTAAGTACGAAGCTTTTTCGGTGGCTCGAGATCTATGGCGATATAACTTTTCCTATTTAACAGATTTATGGTTTTCCGCCCTTTAGGAACTACGGAAAGACTTGTGTGGTGGCGGCTTGAACAATCGAGAGTCTTTGGACGGGTATGGCACGCGTCACTGCTTCTCGCAAGCTCCCTCCTTTGGGCTTGTCCTTCTTATCTTGCTTACTTAATGTCTAAGCTTTCTTTCAAATCTTCAATGTTGGGCTGGTTGTTGATGGGTGCGACTTCTTTTTTTTCTGTGCAATAGTGGGTTCATCAGGGTTCCTGTTTTATCTCCTACTTTAATTCTACTTTTCATTAATAATCTTCTCACTGCACATCTAACTCTATTTCCACGTCATATGTCAATGACTTGACCCTTCATTCTTCACTCGTATCAAATCTGCTCCTCTTTTACTTCTAGAATTGCCTCTCGGTCTAATCTTTCCGATTCCATTCTCTCTGATCTTGGATAATTTCAGGGTTTGGGTCCTCTCAAGCTTGTGAAATTTAATTCTTTAAAAACTCACTTCTACAACCTCCTCTATAAAAAACACATTCCACTTTCCTATCTTCTTTCGACGGGTTTCTCTCGTCTCTCCTGTTGACAATATAACACTTGGCCTTAACATAAACATAAAAATGTTTTTGAAAACCCTCAAATCACAGTGGTTGCTAGGGGCGGCGTCAAAGAAACTGGGAGTTTCTGTTTAGATGGGGAGAACTTTTTTTTCCTCTTATAGTTAATTCCACCTATACAAAGGGTCTCATCGCCCTTGTATGGAAGTACTGGCTCTCAATATCTGTGGGGGGCGCGGGGGCTCTGGTTTCATCAGGCCTTTTGATAGGGTCGAGTCAAAGCAAAAGACTTATAAACTGTCCTGTACTATATAGTTCACGTTGACGCTTTATTATTTTGCGGCGCGATGTTGTTCGCTTTATGCCTTTTCTATAGGTACTGTAGAGGCAAGTGCTGAGGGACAGCTATCTTTCGCGCTACCACCGCAACCGTTTAACGACGCCCCGGTAGCACCAAGGGTGCTGTGTCGGCACATGAGTTTTTTGTTGTTGATGTTAGAAACTCCAGACTGGTTCGCTGTGGTGCTTCTTTCTTTCCTGCCAACTCTGTTCTGTGGAATTCTCTTCATCATCTGTGTTTCCTACTTAATTTAATCTCCTGCACTTTAAAGCCTGCGTCTGGTGCTCATCTGCGAAATTTGCGTTAGAATGGATTTTTGGAGGCGTTTTCAACAAGCGCACTCCTTGAACTAGGGTCTCTGCCGAGCCGGTGGTGACACTGTAAAAAAATAAATAATAAAAGGTTCTAAATAAGAATTCCTTAAGCTAAATGTGAAGACCGCCCACAAGAGATGGCACCTCCCGACAAGTGAACCACTTCTATGAATGCATTAAAATAGCATACCGAGGAGCTTGCTCGCTTGAACATAAAAAAAAAAAAAAAAAAAAAAAAGAGACAGAGAAGTGGAAGCCGCCTTATCTGCAACCCTGGCAACAGCACTGATGTGACGAATCGGTGGCTTTCAGACAAATAAACCTACTGAAGAATGAGGATTTGGATATGTTAGACTTTATAAGTTCATGGCCGAATTGCATTGACATCTCATTCAACTTCAAAAGGAATCACACCAGTTAACACTCATCGTAAAAACTGAAGAGGCCAGTCATCAAGCGGAGCAAAGATAATTTCAAAATTGCAGTCTGGGAAGAGGAGAATGAGGCTCTACGAAAACATGAAGATGCTCCTACAGAAGGGAATCTTTTCATGTGGGTGGCATGAAAATGGGCCAAGGGTTTTCAATTATTATAGCGCTGCAGGCAAATAATTAAGTCACGCACACTCCTTTCATCAGTCGAGAGAGAACGTATTTATAGCTGGTAGGTAGGAATGTAAACACCAAAAAGGAACAGTCTCTCGCCAGATACAGGTGAAAGCTTAATGTTTTTGTATCACAATTTTTTGAATTTGAGTATTGGATGATATCTATCTTAAAGGGAGTATTGTTATTATGTCATGTTTGAGTAATAGGGTTTTTTATTTTAACTTTTCGGCTGATTAATTGAGGTCTCTTTTTCATTATTTATATTCTTTATATTGTAGATGCTAGTTAAAGAATCTTCTTGTAATTGGAATCATGTTAAAATATAAAAGCAACTAGTAGCTAAACTTTGGGTTAATCTTACTTGAAAAAGGAAATGGAATATTTTTTTAAAATAAACACAAAGCATAAAAAAGTTATTAATGATTATATTTGCAAATATTATTATTATTAAGGTAGCCTATTTTAATTTCTAAAAATAAATATACTTGGGACAACCAAAATGAAATATAAATGACTAGTATTGTTTGTACAGGGAATTGCAACTGGAGTTGCCTAGCAGTGCACAAATGTCTCTATCTATTACGTTATTTATATAATTATTAAAGTACGGTATCGGCACTAAAAAAAATGAGAGTATCGGTAATCTGCCCTCTTTCTGGTATCGGTACTAATCCCTAATATATATGGTATTGTTCTATATTTGAATCAGTTCATATTTTCTCTGAAAAATATTTTCTTTAGTGGCTAAGCTTCTGGCCATAATTCCACAGAAGCTTGCCACTAAAGAATTTTCTTAAAAGAACTTAAGCTTAAACTTAAACTTAAACTGAAACCTTATAAATTTTTTGAAAACTTAGAAATTTTTTTTTCAAGAAAAAATATGTTTAAATTATAAAAATAATACATATATAAGAATATATATATTATATATATATATATATAATATTATATATATATAATATATTAATATATTATATATATATAATAATATTATGAATATATATATATATATATATATATATATATATATAGTATTATATATATAATGTATATAAACTAGCTAGTACTATATATATTATATACGCTATATAATATATTTATATATATATTTATCATAGGTATAATAGTATATATATATATGATATATATTATATAATAAGTACTATATATATAATATATATAAGATATCATATATATATATTAATATATATATATCACGGCCCCAATAGGGGGCTTCGAGCCGACGGGGACAGAAGGGGGGACGTTTTCCATACCCCATCAGGGGAGGGTCTCCGGAAACCCCCTCTCTTTGGTATTTGGGTGGGTCGCAGGGGTTCCTCCGCCCCTCCCTACGGGGTATGGAAAACGTCCCGACCTTCTGTTCCCCGCGTTCTTCGAGCCCCCTATGGGCACTGTGAATATATATATAAATTAGTAATATAGTATATATATATATATATATATATATATATATATATATAATAACTATTATATTATATATAGTATTAGTGATATATTCGATAAAATTATTTGCCCGCTCTTTGGTATTTTGGGTGTCACGGGGGTTCCTCCGCCCCTCCCCTATGGGGTATGGAAAACGTCCCCCCTTCTGTTCCCCATCGGCTCCAGCCCCCTATTGGGCTCATGATATATATAGGTATATCATATGATTAGTATATATATATATAATAGTATATATATATATATATTATATAATATATATATATATATATATATATATATATATTCTCGAATATAAAATATTGACTCACAGTATACATAACACGGAAATCCTGACGTGTATGACGTCATGCGGAGCTTGCATTAAATATTGTAAAACTCTCCAAAGTATCGATGATAGAATAAATGAAGGTCATTTCTGTGTTCAGCGTCAAAAAATATTTAAGATTCATAAAAAAAATTAAAATAAACATTTTTTGTTACATAGTGTTATTGAATCTGAAAGTTTCTCGTAATTCTTCACCCAAAAAGTAAGAAGTATCAGCCATATTAACCAATACCGATATCCCCCGATATATATATATATATAATATATATAATATATAAGATATATATCTCTATATATACTATATATAAATATAATATAATATATAGTATATATATATATATTATATACATATATATATTATAGTATATATATATATATTATATTATATTATATATACTAGATATATATATATATATTATATAATATATAATTATAATAGTAGTTATATATATATATATATATATATATAATATATAAAGGTATCAATATCTCTGCATCATTTAAGCCAAATGTTTATTTGGGCGGTAGGGAATGAACCTACTTGTTTCTCAAGAAAAATATTAGCATATTCGGACTCAGGAAGAAAAAACACCATAGAAAATGTTAAAATATCAATGGAAAATTTTTTTTTCTTTTAATATAATGAAAATAAAAAATAAACAATTTATTCTCATACAAATGTCAAAAAATAAAAAAAAAATAGTTAGAAACTGTGATGGTGACTTGGATACCACTTTAGGTATAACTTGGTCTCCGAATTCTCCCCTAATGCACTTTTTGGAATTTTCTTTTTTTTTTGGTAATCAAACGGCTATAGTCTCTAATTTGCGCGCCAGAAAAAAAAATAATAAATGTAATTTAAGATAATAAAAGTTTTATTAAAGTTTGAATAACGCTTAGTCACCCCGACCTTGGAGGGGTGAAGCGGACCAGCCATTGGTGGGGCATGACTTCGGACCATTCTGTTTTAAATTCGTCTTTTACGTAAAATATAAATTTTCAAATTTTATAGTTTTAATTTTTACTTACATATAATAATTATTTTCATAAATTCCGTAATTAAGTAATTAAATGTCATAATAGATAAATAGAATAGATATAAATCGAGAGGTGGGGTCCAATAATTCCTCACCCCATCCTCCGCCAAAAAATTTTTGGACACTTCTTTTTGAATTCGTTTTTTTAACTAAAATTGTTCAATTTTTTAAAAAAAATTGTTCACCGTTAATATAACTACTTTTTTTTACGATTAAATTAATTATCCGTAATAAAATGTCAATAATAATACATAAAATCGAAAAACAATGGTGGTCCCGAGTCACCCCGCCATCAATTCAATTTTTAAGGTTGTGAATCGGACCAAGTTAGGCCCCCATTTTTTTTGCCACTAATACTGCTTGGATTAAAAATTTACTTTGGCCAAGTGTTTATAAAGCTAACATACTCGAGTGTATCCACTGAAAAAAATAATTAAAATCGATCCACATTTTTTCATTTTATAACACGAAGTTAAAACCTCACGATTTTGTTCAAAAAGTGAAATTCTATTGAAGGAAATTTTGTACCCTTAATTTTAACATTATATAAAATATAAAACTTTCTAGAATTTAAATATGATCTAAAAAAACTTGTAGTACTACCGCTATACTAGACCCCATCGCTAAGTTAAAAAGAAGTCGAAAAAAAAAAAAAAAATTTTTTAATTATTTTTTTTAATTTTATTTAAGGGTGGACCGATCACCTCCGTAAAAAGAGCGGGCTGGTCACCCCACCGTACGCTACGGTCATTTGTATAAAAATATTACAATAAAGTAGTAATTTATATGAAAAGTTTATAGAAAATTGTTTTGGGAGTCGAAAGGACAGTCGTTTTTTAAAATCTACTCCCCAACGCGAGACTCTGGATTCCCCCCGCATTTTTTGGGAATCGACCTCCTGACTTCGACTCCTTAACCCCTCTGAAAAACGGCATCGGGACTCCCGAACTACCGACTCCCCATCGCCGATATATAATATATATATATATATATACTATATATATATATATATTATATATATAATATATATATATATATAATATATATATAATATATATTTATATATTATATTAATTATATATATTATATATATATATATATATATATATATTATATTACCTTCTAGAGTTCTTTTTGCCCAAAAGTTCCAGGCAGTGAAATGGAGGTGCCATTGCTTGTCCTTGGTCTTTCAAACAGGCATGCCAAATATGCTTATAAGCCTCCTACGGGTTTTAGGCAGATGTATTTATATATTTTGAGGCTTATCTTCATAAAATTTCACACTGCAGACGATAAACAAATGCGTTGCTCCCCAGATCTTTGCAACCATCTTGAATTGCCAGCCATCTGTGGCTAGCAAAAGACAATGTATCTCTAACTTGAACAGCCTACTAGAAAGTTCTGATAAATATATTCGACTTAAATATAGAGGTGTAGCGGATATCGCCATGCACCATTGGATTCTGCCAGGCATCATTTCCTCCTATCTAGCATGAATTTTTATGCAGGAGTACGCGATAATGATTCCATGGTTTCATCGAGATATGAGACTGGATGTTCCGTCAACTTTATGCAACATGGCAAATGATTTCAGAAGCCATCGTTTATATTAGTAGTTAGTTATACCATGCTTGAGAGTGAATAAGGAGAAATAAAGATGAAACAGTCCTTCCCATACACTTCGATGCAAACACAAAAAGTGAAAGGGCCCTCTGGACAGTGTGATGTATGTTAATGTGATTTTAGGTAATTGTATTTACTCTTCTTAATTAAACCATTTGAAGAGGTAACTAGATATTAGCTCAAAACATTTCTTCCTTTGTCAGCACAGGGATTCCCTCTAGTTGCAGCAACGATGTAAGCTGTGCTAAATACTGCTATTAAAGTAAGGGACTTTCAAAGATGACCGAAACACTCAGGCTGGGAGAAGATAATGAGATTTAAAATTCCTGCAAAAACAATTAGGCAATGTTGTAATTAGCAAACTTTTCTTTGATCCTAGTTACAAAACCAAATTTCTTGAATCACATGTTTCACAGAGGGTTAAAATTTATTTAGTATGCCTATGTGATGAAATGCTGCTAAAGGCAGAAATTTCACTAGCCAATAAAAGGGAAAAGATTACAGAAACAGACACACATTTAAAATCTGTTAGCAAAACCATTGCTGAATCCATGAATGTTCTTTTGGCTTCTAGCAGCAATGTATAGTCTTGTAAAGAGGTGTCAAAAGACACTTGTCATTGATCGAGGATTATCAAAAGCGAAAACTCTTGGAGTCGGATAAAGATCCATTGGTTTGATGGCATGATAATTGTAAAAGTTTTCCACCTCTTCCAGAACTCACTAGGGATTACTTAGCTTGCTCTTCAAGAATTGTATCTAGTGAGCGTCTTTTCAGCGGTGCAGATCTCATTTACGAAGAAAAGAGTAGCAAACTCCCTTGAAAGGGCTCAGAAGTTTTTGTTTTTGAAGCATAGGCTAATTTGAGAAAAATTAATTTCAAGATTTATTATATACATATATAACCTTTTTCCAAATGTATGGAAGCTGGGGAAAGAGATTGGTGGGGTGCAAAAGAGTTGGGTCCACGTCCTGCAATCTGGTAACAGGTATCCGCATCCGCAATCTGCGCATAGTGATTTTTACTATCCACATTCGCGGATAGTGAAAAATTACCATCCGCTACACCTCTACAACTAACTATTAATACTTGAGCTTACATTCTCTGTTTATTTCATCATCTAAGTTGCCAGAACATTCAAGAAATAAAAATGTATATTTACAAAATATTTATTTTCTTTAAAATGCAAATAGATCAGTTTGAAAAGAGTCATGTCAAGGTAACAAAAGCAAAGTTTGTAGGGATTAATATTATTTTTCTTTGCTTTTTACACACAAACAATTAGGAAATAATGCTTTCAAAGTTGACAAAAAATTCTTCTTTTTTTGTTACATAGTGATAGAAAGGTTTATTTCTTTATTAATTTTATTTAGTTTATTTCTTTGCTTTCTGCACATAAACAATTAGGAAATGATGCTTTCAAATTAAATTTTTTTTTCTTTTTTTGTTACATATTGATTATAGGTTTATTACTTTATTAATACAAAACTAAACCTGAAAATTGTTAATTATTATTGTAAAATATTTTATATTAATAAACCTAACATATTTAGTAGTTTGCAACTTTTCCATAAGTTGATTAAAAGTAGTAGGCCTATATTTTATTATTCAAGGTATCTGTGATGAGCAATGTTGATACTGGTCATGAAGACATGGTTCATGATGCTCAAATGGATTATTATGGGACAAGATTGGCCACATGCTCTTCTGATCGTTCTGTGAAGATATTTGAGATAAAAGGAAGTGAGCAAAGCTTAATTGCTCATTTAAGAGAACATGAAGGACCTGTAAGTATCTTCTGCGAATAACTTTTGTGTTTGTTTTCCATACCTTATTAGCTATTACTGATGATCTTGACATCACCAGTTTGTGTTATTATGATAAATATTAATCTAACAAGAAATTTGAAATGTTACTCCTGAGTTGGTACTCTTAAATATTATTATTTTTATTTACTCAACCTCACAATCGTGAACCTTGGGCCACTGGGTCTACCAGTATCACACAAATATCCTTCTGGTCGTCAAACTTATTCCCAGTAGATTTGCAAGACAAAACGAAAATTTCTAAATCCCATACTCTATATCGGACAGTTCAAAATATTTTCTACCAAATGGATTTATAAACTTATCTTTTCTGCAAACAGGCTTCTAATTCACAAAACTATTACTTGGGTCGTATTTAAATCTACTTATTAGATTCTTATAGGATCTCCCTAATATGGAGACAACTAATCATCCTCTATTTATCTGGGCTCTTATTCTCTATTCTGCTACGAGGTCTTCGAAACATAACATGACAAATCATTACGCTATATTTCACATTTCCCTTATTTTCTACTAACTATGTTAAAACCCTTAGTATTTCTTATCCTCAAAATTGAGAATATTCACTAATAGGCGCGTCATTAATTTTGTTTCCATGTTATCCTCCAAAATATCTAATACATTTACTACTCTCTCACTAAAAAGATAGTTTCAAATTGAAGGAAATGATCAATTAAATCACATTCTGCTCATCACAATACATCGATACCGAACCGGATGTAGCTTCATTCCCAATATATAGTGTACTTTCCACACGTCTACCATTGCTATGTAAAGAACCCAGACTCTTTGCACTACTGATATTCTACAACATTCAACATGCCTTCTACTGTGGCTTTATATTTAATATTTTATAAAATCAGATAATGAGATAAGGGAATAGATACAAAAGCATATCTTTTCTTACACAAAAGACACTACTACCATAACTCCAAACTCAAATTTGGTGATAACTGTTTACTTAGAGCTATAAAGTTTTTACATCATATTCATAATACGGAAAACTCATCTATCTCATTTGTTATTAATCTCTCAGCTGCCTATCCTTAGAATGTTAAAGGACCTACACCTTTGTACTCAGATCAGTATCAAGGTAGACACCTATAATATAGTTTATATCATTCACTCGCGACATATATGCAACCATGGTTACTCTTACTGTATACCACGACGAGCATCGCTATACGGCTACTACTTCACATCTGTTCATATACTTCTTTGGAAGTCAAATTACTGGCACCAATGATTAATTAAAAGTTCCTGCAATGAAACGTTGCAGGCAAAATATGTAAACAACCCCAATGCGCAGTCCAGAGCTATTGCATTAACCTTCTATGGAATGTCTTCTACTAGCTTCTACTATCAACACAAGGTATAGCGTTGTGAGAAATCTGCTTCATGCATTTACATAGCAAATCAGCATTTTGTTTTCATTACCAAAACTTTTACTTTGAGGATGGTTACCCGCACATTGCTCACAAATACCAAGTTCTTTAATACGATTTATTTTCTTCTCAAAATTATCATACACAGGACAAAGACCTATTGAGTGGGGTCCTGTACACAGTTTACACCTCTTATTAAACTCTTTACCTTTTTCCGATGTTACATTTTTTGTTTGGAAATTTTGTAATGAAGGTGTATCTATAGATTTATTGACCAATACTAACTTTGAATTTTCCCTTTGAGATATACTACAACCTTTTCAGTTGATGAGCTAGTACTAATCAAAGTCTTTATAATGTCCTGATAATTGTCAAGGACATCATTAATATCAGGGTAATTATTATTAACTTTACGCACTAAATCTTTTAAAAACACTTTAGGAAGTTTTTTCACTATAATGTGTGACAATAGTCTACAACCCGAACTCTTTCTTATGGTAAAGTCCAAATCATGATTCTTTAATTAAAATATAACACTGGGTAACAAAAAATTTTCTTTTGGAAAATTTGTTCCAAGCGTCCACCAGCGGAAATAGACTATTTGAGATGCGCTGAGTCAGTACTACCTACGAAAACAAATTACCCTTTTGTTTATATGATTCCATCAGGTCTGGTGCGCTGTTTCGTACTGACATATTCAGACAAAATCACTAATTTTTCCTCCTCAAGAATACAACGCCAATTCCTGCAGTGCATTCAAAGTAACAACATGATCCTTTGGTTTTCAGGCTTTCGCCCAGGTAAATAAACGTCAGGTATCCGAAATTCATTCATTTACTTATATACTCGCATTACATGTTGATAATAAATACATGACATGAGCGTTACGTGACACAAACAGTCTTCACCGAGTCTCACCTGTCGGCACGTAAATCCGCCGTTTACCGTTCTCTCTGTTTCGTGTGTGTCCAGAGCACAGATACGGCGCCATGCGCCAGGGCATCCGTTCTCATCCGTCACGTATCCCGAACATATAGCTCAGCGAGCGCTAGTCCCGCACGAGATGACTGCGCGTCCCACCTCCCCTGGTACGCTTTCCTCCATTTGACGCTATGTCCTGATGGAAACCTTTCTCCCTGCTGTTCGTCGCTGGACCGCACCAAGGTTTTCATATACCCGGAAAGCCTTCATCCTATGTGTTGAGAAACAGGAAATGCATTTCTTTATTACTCATTCAAACACCCGAGGTTTGAAAAGTTCTTTATCATGCTGTTGATGAGTGTGCCGTAGTTTGCTGCTTTCTTGTTCCCCAGGAAGTTGTTCCACCACCTGCACAAAACGACCTCCAGGCGGCGCACTCTACGTGTTCATGGAGTTTTCGAACTCTGTGTCCTTGATTAGTTGCCGTATCTGTGGGCCATCGAAAATGCCCGGCCTTCAGCTTCTCAATAGTGACTCCAAGGAAGGCTCGGCACAGGTAGTTGAAGCACCTCCATCCTGTCCAGAGCACCCGTGAAGTTTCATTAACAATACTTGATGTGAAGCGGTGGAACCAAAATCTTTTCCCGGTTCAACAAAGAGGTTCGTTTTATGATGTTTGCTGGGCCCTTTCATTATTAGTATGTGTACTGAAGCGGCTATTCGGACTCGCACTGGCCACTCTTACTCAACCATTAGTGCTGGGCTCTGTCTTCGACTGTCCCACTATTACATATAAAGCATGAGGTACTTTGTATGTACCCGGTAGCTTCTGCACCTCCAACAGGATGAGAAAGTCGACCATCTATAACGTCGGTCGACGAGATGATTCGTCATGGTCACTGCTGATAGTTAGGCGATTCTGCTTCGAAGCACGTACTTGACTGCTTCATATTTTCCTATTGATCGAGTGTGTGGACGTGTCTGCCAAGAGGAATTGAGGCGCAGAACTTCGTTCACGCTCGTTGTGTTCAATGCGCAGCGACACTCTATTCAGAAGAGCGCTTGCTTACTGTCAACTAATTGAAGGAGAGGTCCGCCAATATCTCCCTCGGTGCATCACTTGCACTGAGCGACAGCGCCGGAGTTAGCAGAAAGATCCCGGCGACATCTCGACAAGATACAACGAGTCTTCCTCCTCGCAGAAGAGACCTCACAGTGTAGTACCTGACTGCCAAATCGTAATCTCACGAACAGAAAACCGTGTATACGGCGCCGTCCTCACCGAAGGATAGATTTTCTTCTTCGTTGAGTCTGAGGCAACAGCTCGGCAGGAAGTCTTCGAGACAAGCCTGGAGTTCCGAACGCAGATCATTAAGCTTCGACATTTGTGAAAAGTGGCTGCGGACACATCTTGATGTTCCATATTCCTCATCGTATCTCCTCCCTCATATCAGTGGTGGCCTGTCTGTGCGCTCGCTGTAAGGAAGCTCTCCTGCACGCCTGGTACAGGAAGTTCTTCGCAGTAGCAGCTCGGGACTGGCAGGGCAGATGTGGAAGGTCGGGGATTACTGGGCGCTGCTCCCTGATTCTTCGGTTGCGATGCCTAGTAGTTTAATCGATGTGGGCAGAGTAACAATCCGATTCTGATGGTCAGACGGCTCCCTTCCAAACCATTCGGAATCCCAAAAGCTTCAGTTGAAGTTTTCGTGCCTTCGGTCTACCGCCCTGAGAATATTCCACGCACGTCTTGGCACACGTGTTGCGGTGCCCAGGACTTATCTTGGTCACCCAGCTTGACTTGAAAGTAAGCCTGGTAGGCGCGCTTCACAAAGCTTGTGATGCCCTTCCTGTGCATTTGCCAGCAGTGCTATTTCTCCGCAGATGTATACGCAGAAAACGTGCACAGGATTATTCCTGCCATGACCGAGTTGCGTTGAAACGTTTCATTTCGCTGCAAAGAAAGAAAAAAAGGTCAAATATTTGTTTTGCTAAACAACTTGGAACACAATCAGTGCCAACCCATTATATATATGGATAATTTCGCTAGCTACATCTTCGTCACGAAAACTATAGGACTTAACTTGCCACCATAAAATTCAGCATTTTAGACTAAATTGATGTCTCTGAGTCGAAAAGTCACCTTGCGTTTTGCTCTCTACTCCATGGCTCAACCTTTTTAGATACAGCCATAAGGCTACCTGATCGAGCCTTCGTATACATATGATAATTATTCATATGTAAAGCTCGTCAGGCTAAGCTCTTATGGCCTGCCTATCTCCAAAAACAGACAGTTAGTACCTGACGTGCTTAGAGCCGGAATTACGCAAGAAGTCGAGTCTTTGGAACTCAGCGCAATCGACTCTAAAACTCAGCCTCTAACTAATGCCTCGTGGCAGGAACTCCCTGTACGATTGTTTGGCTGTTACCCACGTAATGGCTTCTGATGCCTCTATATTAAAGCCTTTTTAATTAATAAAAATTTTCGTCATCATTTATTTATTTTCTATATTATTTCCATTACCTAGCTCTACCAAAACAGCCATAAACAACTGCCAAAAATTTTGACAGATCTCACATACTGATCCCCTTTTCCCTTAAGATGCAACCTCTTCATGGCTGTCTTGAACAATTCCCTCTCACGCTCAGGACCGACTATCTGATTAATGAGACAACAATACTTAGCGGGTAGTCATCGCAGGAAGTCTGGACACACTCACGTAATAAACTACATGATGCTTAACGAATCACTAAGCTTAGCATATTTCCAACACAGATTCATTAAACTGTGTCTACTCAGCACAACGACATCTCGCGATACAGCCTACTTCACAATACGCTCTTTCTACAATTACCATCAACAAATTAACAAAGTCATAAACTGGTAATTTTCATATCTTGTTTTATTATAGTCGAATTATTTTAAGCCTCCAAAAAGCAATCCATTGCATTAGGCTTTTCCTCTTTCTTAATTTCTTCATTATTAAAAGTTTTTCATTAAACGTTCATTTAATTTATATTCTAATTCAAAAAAATATACAGTCTGATTTTCAATCTCAGAGTTAAAATCACTTTCTTCTTCAGAGTTATTCCTAAAATTTTCAGCACTTTTCTCGGTTTTTCTAATTCGGCGCATATTGTCAGATATTTCTTTTAATTGTACCTTACAAAAAGTAAGACAACTACTTTTTATCCTTTAATTCCTTAATTTATTTAATCATCAATGCAGTCCACTTTAGCTTAAAAAACTTAGCACGAAGTTTTTTATGTTATTAAAAAATTCTCCATTTTAACAAACTAAAATGTTAATTCCTCAAATTTTTCTTTTACACATCAAACTTCATTATATTCCTTAAGTATAAACTATCAAGTAATTATTAACTATCAAAAGCTCAGCTATTAGCGTAGGCTTCAAAAAACATTTTTGCAAATTTTTATTGAAATTTAGCCCTAAGGTGTATAATTAATGAAAAGCGTAGATGTTTTTGAAAATATTTAAGGGTAGTAATAGGGAAGATGATTTAGAAAATTATAGGAAAAATAGAAAAACGAACTAACCAGTTCGGGTAAAATGACAGAAACAGAGAGAGGCAAAGAAACCAGAAATATTGTTGCAATAGTAATAAAGACCCAAATTTTTTTTAGCTTTTATTAAATTTAAAAGTAAGATAGGACAATTGGTCCATTAATAAAATTGATGAAAATTTGAGTGAGTTCAGATAAGGAGTTGTCAAACATTTTCAATGCGTTTATTTATTGCCTCAAAGTGTTAACAGGACAAGCATTTAAGCATATAGTTTGGAAACTATAGTTTTGAGCAGCTGTAACAATAGAGTTAACAGAATTTGAATTTGACGTTAAAAATATTATAAACGTTTATTAGACCATACTGATCCAGGTAAAAAGCTGCAGCGGCCACCTCGATGGATATATTGGTTGAAATTCTGAATAGAGGGTAAGTTCAGCATTGCAAAAGGCACTGTATTTGGATTTTAAGTGATCTATAACATTTGGTGACGTACCAGATGACTGGAAAATCAGCATATGTGTGCCTATTTATAAGAAGGTAGTAAGGAAGATTTGCTAAATTAATAGGCCTGTTAGTTAAACATCTCTGGTTGTTAAAGGTTCTGGAAAAAGTTACTGAAAAGGTCATATAGAGAAAAATATTTAGAAGATATCAAGGTATTGTATGACTCCCAGCATGGTTTCAGGAAGGGTAGGTCATGTCAGACAAAACCTCTTTAATTTATGTGAATAACATTGATGACATGCCATTGAACGAGGAGATACCAGTTCGATATTGTATATTTAGACTTAGTAAAAGCTTTGATAAGGTTCCCCACATAAGGCTGATGAAAGTCTATTGCAATGTGGTATAGGCTGAGTGGTACATGGTTGAATTAGAGTGGTTGCGAAATGGAAAACAGTGTGTACAACTAAATGGCCAAAAGTCATCATTGAGAAATAGTGAAGAGTGGTCCCACAGGGTTCATTCTGGGGCCACTATTGTTCCTCACATATATAATAAATGATTTACACCAGGAACTTAAATGCAAGGTTCTCTAAGATTCGTTTGCACGAGATGTACTCGAAGTGCCACTCAGTTTAGAATAGTTGAAGGATGCTAAAGATTCAAAATGATCTTGATAAAACTCTTGGGGGGCAGATAAGTGGCAAATGAATTTTAATAGTAAAAAGTGTAAGGTTCTTCACCTAGGTTACTCAAATAAAAGTTTGAACTACGATATTGAATGGGGATTGGCTGAGTCTGTGGACCAAAGAAAAAGATTTAGGTGATTCGTGATTGTTATAGCAGTAATTTGAAGGTAGCTAATCAGTGTTTGGATAAGAAATAAAGCTAAATAAGATGCTGGCCCAAATAAATCGCAATGTTGTTTACAAGAGCAAGAAAGTAAAAGTAAATTTATAAAGCTATGTTAGGCAGATCACATAGAGCTATTGGTCGCACCAAGTTTGAGGCCCAGTCTTATTTCTATAAGACAAGACTCTATAGATATTGCTCAGAGACGAGTGCAAACGTCAGCAGGCCAAGGATGATTCTGGGTTAGAGGAGTAAGAGCCTCATGAGGAGAGGCTGAGGATGGTTAGGAATGATGTTTTTAGCCTAAAAAGACGATTTCTCAGAGGGGACATGATACAAGTCTACAAAATATTTACATCTATTGATAATACAGAGACCAATAAATTTTTCATTGTAGAACATGGACAGGTGACCAAGGGGCATAATAAAAAAAATTAAAAAGAAAGGCATGAAATCTTGATAGAAGAAAGCATGCATTCAGTAATCAGGGGTTGTTAAATCTTTGGAATTGGTCTGCAGAGGAGGTGTGTGCAGTGTGACTCGATATTTGCAAATTTAAGAAGGGTAGATTACTGTTATGGATAGGTTGGTATCATATAATATATTGACGGAAGCCAAATTGGCGGGTTTTTAGTTATAGAAGTTAGTTATTGCTAGATGGCATGTGTGACCATAACTTAGTTATTGAATGCTGTGGACTGGTTTTATGTTGAAAGTTTGGTGTATGTATGTGTATGTGTATACTTACTCTGTTATCATCCTTATATGCATGAGTGTTGTGAATGTATGTATGTTTATATGTAATATATATATGATATATACTACAATGTTTCAATAGTAGTTCAATACTTACCTTTTACCCTTATATTATATTATATAGTATATATATACTCTCTATATACCGCATATATATAATATAGAGCCGATCATATACACTACCTATTATTAATAATAGCTATGAATATATAATACTGTCATATCCACTCTTAACAAATGCATAATATTCATAAGAGTAATTAGTTGACTACATAAATCTACAATCGAAATTGATGACCCAAATGGAAAATCACTATGCTGTGCGAATTATTTAAACGAGCATAGTCAATGCATACATTATACAACAATTCTCTGTATTCTCAAAGCCGCTGATAGGGTGCAGTTTGTGAATTTGCGAATGACATAGTCCATTTGGATTAGTGGTTGACACTCGGGGACAGTGCTCGATAGTCCCATGGTGGCCTCCTTTACTCGTCCATCCTATATCTTAATGTTTTTAAGGTCTGCCGTTTAATGACTTTCGAATCTCTCAACTCACTTATATTACACTTAAAAGACGCACAAACACGCGATCACGATTAAAAATAATAACATTTTATGCAGAATTAATTTACACAAAGCCAACCTTATACCACTAACAATTATAACTTTAGTTAACAAATAATTAACGTTTGCACTAAACGCCATTTCTTAAAGGCATTTCCATTTGGGCATTTGTGGCATAACGCTCGGATAGGAAACGTGGATTAACGTGTACAGTATATATAGGAATGATGAACC
Organism: Trachelipus rathkii; assembly: GCA_015478945.1. Lineage (NCBI taxonomy): Eukaryota > Metazoa > Arthropoda > Malacostraca > Isopoda > Trachelipodidae > Trachelipus > Trachelipus rathkii. The sequence goes on along the minus strand of JABUQX010074035.1, from coordinate 6,451 downwards.
GTAGTTTAATGGACGGCTGTCTACAGATAAAATTATTGACTTGAGCTGTTTCAAAGAGCACGTGGTTTGTGAATAAACAAAATTACAAAAAAAATAACAAATGTTTTTATTACAAATAATTGATCAACACTATGTGATGGAGTTTTATCGATTTAGAAGAAATGGATGGGATACTTAAAGCAATATTTTTCAGCAAGAATGAAACATTCATCAAATCAACGAACTACTACGCCGCAATCTTATTTGTTTACATTTTTTCGTTAGCATTTTCCTAAAATTCGGTAAGCACGGGAAAGAGCAACCTAACAGAATTTTAGGAAATTACTAACGTTTCGTTAGCATTTTACTAAGTTTGTGCTAAAATTGGCAATATTAAATCCACAGTTTTTGCTTTTCCTAAATTTCGTTAGCAAAAGTGCAAAATCGAAAACGCCTTAAATGTGAAGAAATAATTTGACAATCGATTATAATCGATATTCAATTAATCGATTTTTAAATTTGATTAATCGATGTTTAATTAAAACTACCTCAAACATCGAGGGGGGGTTTAAATAAAAAAAAACCCCAAAAACAGTTAAGCAAACATTAAGAACATTAGAATTATAGAGACAGTAAAAAGCCACATGGCCATATCGAGGAATGTCCCAGTCAACCCACTACCCGAAAAAATGCTCATGCAAAATCCACAAAGCACCCATGGGCTTGTCTAATTTTCGATGTTAACTACAAATCCACCCAATCTTCGCTTAGTCAAACTAATGATTTATATAAATATGATACCCAAACCATCCACATGCATTAATAACTAAGTTATGGTCACACATGCCATCTAACATTACTAACTACTATAACTAAAAACCCGCCAATTTGGCTTCGTCAATATATTATATGATACCCAACCCATCCATAAACGAAATCTAACCCTTTCTTAAATGTTTGCGAACGAGTCGACACTTAACAACCTCCTTGGCAGAACCTCATTTCCACAATTTAACAACCTATATACCTGAGATGCATCGCATGTTCTTATATATCTCCCAACTTGCTAGTAGAGGCCACCATTAGACTTACTTCTTTAAATTTTACTCTATTATGCCCCCTGGTTCACCCTGCTCCTTGAGTACTAATGATGCATGGTTATCTATCTATTTATGATAAAATATTTATTGATCTCTGTTATTGATCAACTGATGTAAATATTTAATTGGTAGACTCGTCATCATGTCCCCTCTAAAAATCCCTTTCTAGCAGAAAACTATCTTCTCTAGACCTCACTTCACGCTACCTCATAGCGTTTTTCCGCTTCTAACCAGAAATCATCCTTGTTGCTCTACGTTTTACTCTCTCTAGCATATCTAAGTCTTTCTTTAAACAATGAAGGGCCCAAACTTGTGCACAATACTGCATTATTGGTGGCCTAACATAGCTATTTATACAGTTTACTATATATTTCCTTTGCTCTTTGAAACGAACATTGCGATTTGATTATGCCCAGCAATCTTATTAGCTTTATTTCTAGCTCCAAACACTGATTTAGCTTACTTTCGACAATACTGCTCGATATCAAATCACACCAAACTTTTTCTTTGGTCCACGAGACTCAAGCACAATTCGCCACTTCCAGTATCGTATGTTAAACAACTAATTTATTGCAGTAACCTAGTGTGAAGAACCCTTACACTTCTATTGGTACATTACTTTAGGCTGAGGTGGAATTAAAACTTTTACGTAACTTTAATTAAAACTATAAACATATAATTACAAAACTTACACAAATGGTATAAAAAAATTCTTTGTAAAGTTTCTTTTTGAACCCGGATTTAGGTATATTTACCCTAATATGCATATTTTAATTAAAAAAAATAGGAAAAAATTACGCTCCGAAGAAAAAAGCAGCAATATGACTAATTTTCCACAGTGTGCGTTTTCTTAGGTCAGGATACTACCTATCGTACTTCTTGTTGTGTTCTGGTATATTTTTCTCGATTCGCTATTACGTGATACCATCCAAAACAATAACTTTTTTCGATTATATTTTTTTACGATTATCAACGATTCAATGACACATAGTATATTTTACTATATTACAATACTTAAGACTAGTTAATTAAATATAAAAAATAAAAAAAGATTTGTTAAATAATTATTTCGTACGACGTAGAATAAAATGCAAAATATTAAGATCGATCGCTCTAAACAAAATTTATATATATAATATAATACCCTACCTATATATATACCTATATATATATATATATACTTATTATAATATATATATAATAACATATACTATATATATATATTTATATAGAGAGATACGAGAGAGAGCACGAGAGAAACGAGAGTTCACGGCATAACGGTCCATTATATAAATCACGATCTACGTAACGTAAAACTTAGCGACAACGTACGTATGTCCATATAAGTTAAGATAAGCCTACGTCATAAAAATATTAATAAATCCAATATACTCATATATAGCATGACATACACGTCCAATATAAACGTATACCCACCTCAACTATAATCCCTTAGTTATATCATACACGACTACTACCCACGCATATATAGTATACTATATAATAGATATATATATATTATATATGACCAATATACTAGAATACTGTTATAACTAAGTGCGTCGTCACGTCATATATATATAACTCTTTAATAATATATATCTATATATCATCATCTAATATTATATATATTATAACATATACCGCTACCACTCCTGCGAGCGGTATTCTATCTATATCATAATATACTATACATCGCTAATCGATATACGTCCATCCAGACTCCTATACGTTATACTATATCTATATACTTAGTATAATATATTATACTACGTATATACGTATATTACTTATATTATATATGAATATACGGTATATAATATATAGATATATAGCATATATGCGCATTAACTAATATTATTAATGTACCATACCCCGTCAAGCTAGCAAAATTGATATGGCAAGCTCCACGATAACGTAACTACACGTCGATTTCCGCGTTACGATATACTGTCGAAGCGTCATGACTAATTTTATCGAATAATATATACTATATATATATATATATATAATATATATATATACATAACTTATAAATTATATATATAATATATATATATACTATTATATATATTATATAAATAATCACGGCATTTATAGGGCTCGAGCCGACGGGGAACAGAAGGGCGACGTTTTCCATACCCCGTAGTGGAGTGGGCGGAGGAACCCCGCGACACCCCAAATACCAAAGAGAGCGGGGTTCCGGAGACCTCCCCGGAGGGGGGAAAAGTCCTAACCCTGTCGTTCCCCGGAAGGCCGAAGAGACCCCGACTCCTTTGACGATCGGGGGGTCTACCCTTGGGTACGATTAGTTTTAAAAAACATTAATTATTTTTTTAAACTAATGTGTACCCCAAGGGGTAGACCACCCCGATGGAAGGAGTCGGGTCTCTCGGCCTTCCGGGGAATGAGCAGGGTAGGACTATTTCCCCCCCTCCGGGGAGGGTCTCCGGAACCCCCGCTCTTTGTATTTGGGTGTCGCGGGGGTTCCTCCGCCCCTCCCCTACGGGGTATGGAAAACGTCTCAACCCCTCTGTTCCCCGTCCGCTCGAGCCCCCTTATTGGGCCTGAATATATATATATATATATATATATATATAATATATATATATTATATATATAATATATATATATATATAATATATAAATATATATATATATATATATATATATAATATATATATATATATATATTATAATATATATATATTCGATTAAAATTAGTCATGACGTTCACAGTAAAACGTAGGCGGAAATCCTGAGCGTGTGAGTAGACGTCACGCGAGGGTGCATGTAAACATTTACTTTCTGAAACTTAGAAATTTTTTCTGAACAGAAAATTTTTTGGTCTCAAATGTGTGGGTCGCTGTCTACAGTATTACCATATAGTATTATTAATAATATATACTATATATATATATATATATATATATAATATATATAATATATATATATATATATATTATATATATATATATATTATTATATATATTATATTATATATATATATATATATATTATATATATATAATATATATATTATATAATTTATTTTCTTTTAACATTAATAAAAAATATTTTGTTTTTCCAATTATTTTGTTTTTTTAATTAAAATTTTTTTAATTTTTTACGTACATTCTACTATGGTACATTTTTAAAAAATAAAACCGTTGATAATCGATGAAACAATTATAATATCGATAATTAATAAATATCAATGTATCGATAGGTTGAAAAGCATTTCGACGTCATTCTTCATCCCAACAACACGAACGAAAAAAAGCCATTAAAGTTAACATTATTTCCTAGCGTTTTTTATTTCATAGTTTCATTTTAAAAATATCCCATTTATATATAAGCTTAATCAGTAAAAAAAAACTTCCAGAATTTTTTTGTGATACCATTTTTGTTATAATTATAAGTTTATAGTTTTAATGTAATAGTTACGTAAAGTTTATTCACCTCAGCTAAAGTATTACCCACTTTTTACTATTAAAATTCATTTGCCACTTTCTGCCCACCCAAGAAAGTTTATCAAGATCATTTGAATCTTATGCATCCTTCACTATTCCTAACTGAGGTGGCAACTTTAGTATCATCTGCAAAACTTAGAAAACTTGCATTTAAGTCCCTGGTCTAAATCATTTTATATATATGAAGGAACAATAGTGGCCCTAGCACTGAACCCTGTGGGACACCACTCTTCACTATTTCCCAAGATGATTTATTCCCATTTAGTTGTACACACTGTTTTCTATTTGCAACCACTCCTTAATCCAACCATGTACCACTCCACTATACCACATTGCAATTAACTTTTATCAGCCTTATGTGGGAACCTTATCAAAAGCTTTAACTAAAGCTAAACTATACAATATCAGATGGATCTCCTCTCGGTCTCGCCGATGCTATTCACAGTATACCGATTCTCCACTAATTCTAACAAGAGTTTTCTGATCATGACTGCGACCCCTTTCTGAAACCGTGCTGGGTAGTCTACGTACATACCCTTGTTATCTTCTTAATAATTTCCTTCCTATCCATATGAGTCACTCTTCTCACACTAGGCAACTTTCCTAACGATAGCCTTTCACAACCCAGTCAGCATGGTTATAGCCCAAGTCTTCCTTACTACCTTTCTTATAAAAGGCACAACATATGCTGTTTTTTACAGTCATCTGGTACCTCACCACATGTTATATATAGATCGCTTAAAAATCAAAATACATTGTACCTTTTGCAATGCTGGTACTTACCCTCCTTCAGAAATTCTACCATATATACCATCAAGGCCTGCAGCTTTTACTTGGGTCAATATGGTCTAATAAAACGTTTATATCTTTTACATCAAATTCAAATTTCTGTAAGTCTATTGTTACATTGCATACAAGAAACTATGTAGTTCAAACTATTATCTAATTCTTTTCCTCAGTTAAACACGAAGCAAAATAAGCATTGAAAATGTTGACCATTTCCTTATCTGAACTCACTAAATTTTCATCAATTTTTATAATTGGACCAATGTCCTATTCTACTTTTAAATTTATTAAAGCTAAAAAAACTTCTCAGATTCTATTACTATTTCCTGCTAATTATTCTGCCTCTCGTCTTTTGCCTTTGCTTATTGAATTGGTTAAGTTCATTTCTAATTTCCTATATTTGGTTAAATCACCTTCCCTATTATACCTTTGAATATTTTTAAACATCTACGCTTCATTAATTTTCTCTTCTTATCTCCTATTCCACCAAACAGGTTTCTCTTTGCCACCCTAATGGTTTATCTTAAAACATACTGAATGAATATTCATTAAATTGCTAAAATGTTCCCACATGATAAAACAGTTTTGGCTTTTAAATCTCTATCCCAGTTAGTTGTACTAAGCATGTCTCGAAATTTGGTCAAATCTCGCCATTCGGAAATCTAAGATCTTTTCCTTATTAACTTTGCAATTTGGGCCAATAAGAATCATATTAAATTAATTATATTTATGGTCACTTAAGTCCTAAATTCTGCTCTCAAACTCTAACTTCATCCACCATACTGTCATCGTTAGTTAATATTAAGGCTAATACTGCATCGTATCTTGTGGGTTCTTGGACCATCGGGTCAAAAAGTATCTAGTATAAATTTGAAGCAGAACTACTATGGTCCATATTAGACTAGGAATCCCAATGAATGCCCGGAAAATTAAAATCACCCATTATTTACTATAACCTTTTTCTTTTACTGAGGCATGCTGTCCATTTTCTCACATTCACCATCTAAATTCTTGACTCTGGCGCAGCCTGGCATGTCTATAAAAGTGCTCGATTGACTCTGCTTCTCGATCACAGTGACTTTATTGATATAGAAATCTACCCACAATCATGAT